>JAPDSC010093491.1:3763533-3786555 GCA_026290005.1 Latrodectus geometricus | reverse complement strand
CTTTCATATGCAATTCCTATTGGTGTAAAATGCAGGAAGATTCAGATATATCAGTGTTTGACAATTATATCAAAGGTCCGTAATCCAAAAAAATGATTTAAATAAGGAGTTCATTTAGAGAATTTTTCCTGATATAACTTGTCTGATAATTTTCAAAAATGCTGTAAGCATTTTTATGAAAAACAAAATTTTTCATGGAAAATAGGTATTTGTTGGCCGGTGAATTTTCATGACAAAAGTTGCTAGACTAATAGGATTCTTTAAAGTCGATACATTTGCTATAATGAAATTAATCACAAAAGAGTTTAGCGCTGATCAAGAAAAAATTGTTTGCAGTTCTTTTTTACCATATACTGTTACCAATAGTATTATAAGCATGTCTATTGTATTATGGTTATCTTATTGTGCATTTATAATTAAAATGGAAAAACATTTTCTAACAATAATCTTAAAACTGTAAACCCCGTCAGGAACACTTATGAATTTTATCATAATAATGAAAACTATGTTCGTGTCATAATCAAATCATCCATGAGCAATAAAATGGAGTAAGATAAGCACTGCACAATTTGACTAGTAATTATTTAGGATTATACCTATAAATTATAATTTTCAAATAAATTTTTTCACTTGAAAAGGATAACTGCGCACAGTGTAAGGAAATTGTTTAAATAGGTTACTAATAGAATCATGGATTAAAATCTACATTTGATGTCAACTTAAAAATAATTATATTTCCAAATCCTCATTTCTATAAAAGGATTCAACAAAGCAATATTAAATATATTAGAATAAATTTTCTTTACTTATCTAAATTCCATTTCTTATCTTTGTGTTATCAATAGATTTTCTATAGATTTAGCACGTACTTTAAAGAACAAGATTCAAGACTCCTTTTTGAGGGTAAAGAGCACTTGATGACTCAGTAATTCTCCATTTAAGGTAGTCAATAAAAATTTTTCGGTAGCCATTTTCAGCTTCTCCGCAGCTACCCTTAGGTGTTCTATTGTCACTACTATCTCGCTTTTGTTAAAAAGTTTTTTGCTTTAGGGAAGGAAAGATCGTATTTTATTAGGATTCAATATAAAAGTCATGTTAGAAACCTTCTTTTGATATTAACCTTGGAATTGAAATTCTTCTCAATTTTTAGCACATACAAATATTGTCTAGCATAAAAATTAACAGTTTAAATATTTTACAAAAATCAAAAGTTTCGTTTTTCACTGAATACTATTACAAAATAATTTAAAAAACGTCATTTTTGTTATTATTCGCTTTATCTAAAATATGAAAAATATCAAAAAATATCCATTGGTTTTGAGCTTATTAGTAACCACAAGCGACAAAATTTCATTATTGATTTTTAATCAATTTAAAATTCACAAATCTTCCAGATATCTTGCATTTATCTTAAGTTTATATTTTATTGCAAAGTACTTTAATATTTCATTGCAAAGATTAAGCTTCAGAATTTCATTGTAAAAGAGTATTCTAATTTCATGAAAATTGGTAATTTTCTATAAAATTATTTTAATTCAAATTTAATATACATTATATAATATATGCTTAACATAGTTTGAATTTCTTTATCATAGAACAAGGTTTTGCGTAAATGGTAATGACGTAATTTATCGTTTAAATTATTTACTAAACTTATAGTTATAATAACAATAAGTGCACAATTTGATTTAATTTCTATAAATAATTTCTATGAATTAATTTATTTTTCTATGAATATAATATTGCATAATTATCTAAAAAATGTGAAATTTTCATAATTATTTATTTTATTTATCGTAAAATATAAAATAAAATGCTCTCAGTTTTTGAGCTTCATAGTTACAACAAGAAACTCAGTGTTTTAAGAACATTATAGAATTTCTTTTACTAAATTTTTGTACAAATATCTAGCAATCTATTCATTTATAATAAAGTTTTATTTTGTGATATTCAATATTTTTTTTATTAAATTTAAACTTAATATTTTCATTATAATATATTGTTAAAATATCTTCCCTAGTAGCAATTCAACGGTGGGCGGTCATTGGGCAAACGCCTCAGGATGATGAATACTTACCGGGCCCTGCGCGTCAATAGTGCATGGAACAGTGCACTATTTGTCACCTCTATCGGGGAGCGGCTGCGGTATCACTCCCCAGTGAATTGAAGTGACCGGTGCGATGAGTTTCTGGCAAATGGGCCGATGAGTTACGTTGGGTTCGATGAAAAGGCAGTGAGTGTTGCGATGATACTATGCCATGCATTTTTATATTCTACTAGGATAGCAAAGCTGTTGTTTTGCTTTTATATATCAAAAATACACAATCGTTTAATAAACTTTTTAACGATAATGTATTTTTGCTTTATAAGCTTGACACACAAAACCAAGGAAAACAAATTTTATTTATACATTTTTTCATATATAAAAATATTTGTGTTGAAAGACATACTTTAAAAATAATTGGATAGTATATTTATAAATGAAATTTAAATGTATTTTGCAGATCTAATATTTTTTTCACTCTTGGACACATTCCAATATTTTCAATAACTTATTGAATGTCACAAAGTTGGCAGATTCAACATATAACTTCAGTTTTAGAACTTTTTTTTAATGATATTCAATAAATTTTCCTAGAGATCATATTCATCAAGTTATTTTTTATTTTCCTCTAAAGTAATTTCCTATTTCAGAAAAATAAAATTTAATTCAGCAGATAAGTAAAGATTTTCCAATTTTTTTTTCTAAATTTCCAATTGAAATTTAATTGTATAAGTCTGAAAAAATTTATTATTTGTATTGCTTTTATAAGATTTTTATTTTACTAAGTCCTCGTGAAATTCATTTAGAAATTTAGTTTTGAAAATGGGGATTAAAATCATAAGTTATTCATTTAATTCTTCCAATATATTTGATACACAGAAAAATATTATCATAGAACATTTTTAAACTACAGGCTTTGATAGATTTAAAATACATTGATTATGTTTTAATTTAGAACAGAGACTACTTTATATCTATGGTCTTAGTTGAATTCATTTTTGATATTCTTTAATTTTATATAAATAGCAGAAAAGTTCACTAAAACATGAATATTCTTTAAATTTTCAAAAGCAATATTTACAGAGTTAAGGGTGATAAAAAAATAAGATACAAATTTTTTAGTAATAAGTATAAATTTTTTATTGTAATAAGATTAGAAATTCAGTTATATTCTCAGGTATATATATATATATATATATATATATATATTATATATATATATATATATATATATATATATGTGCGTTTTTGCACTTTTTATTTTAATATTTATTACACTTTCAACTTCAATATTTACAAACTTAATCACAAAAATAAAATGTTCACAAAAGATAAAAGTTTATTATTTTTATTTTTTTATATATCAGACATTATTACACAACATTTGGTTATATTTATTTATACATTAGACTGGGCTTTTTTTTAAGGCTCTTCTTAAACTTTTCCCACCTCTGTCAGGTACACACAGCCATTTTTTAAAGTATTGCTGTACATCAACATCTGTAACATGGCTATCATGATGGCGAGTAGAAACTAAAAACAAATAATGTAATATTAAGAAACAAAGTAAGGTCAACATTTCAAACATATTTATAATTGATATTATTAATATTAAATTTTCTGTAAAAAACGATTTTAAACTTTACATGGAATGTAATGAAAAATAAATATACAGTTAAAATATTATTAAAATTAAAGTTTAAACTAAGAAAGATAAGATTTAAAGTTAATCCATATACTCCAATCATTCTTTTGATCTAATGATAAACTTAGCATTTTAAAAATTACATAAGCAAAGCATAAACAAAAAATAGTAAATATTTATTTTCCCTAACTGTAAGTAACAAACACTACATAAACTGAAAAAAAATGTAATTAAAAATTAAAACTGGAAGTTATAAAATATTGTATTCTTATCATTAGTACAATGGTTATGAATCTGAAATATTTAGATTAAATTCAATTATTATAAATAAGCTATTACATTTGAATTTATTGATGTTTTCATATTGCACTATATTACTTTTAAAATTTCTATAAGCAGTAAAACTTAAATAGTTTAAATATAAAATACTAACCTGTTATCAAATTTATAACATTCTGGAGGGTGGAAAATAGATGTTTTACAGTTTTTCCCCTTCCAGTTATACTGCTTTGACAACTAATTTGTTGTTAATTCCATCAATATTCATCTAATAACATCACTTGAGCTTGTACCACCTTTATTAGTCAAAAGTCAGCTGAAAATAGTAACAAAATATTAGAAATATAAACTTCAACATAAGTTTTAGTTCCTCAACCCAACTAACCATGTTAATGCTTTTTTACCTATGAATTAAATATTTTATTTAGAAACTTTGTTTTTTTATATACTATTCAGATTGCTTGAATTACTTTGAAATTTACATTATGTCAGAGGAAAAATTCCAAGAAAGATGAAACCCAAACCAGGTCTCTGGAATTATTTCTTTTTAAATAATTTTTACAGTAAAAATTTTAAACATAATTTTTGTTGTAAAAAATATATAAACACATATTATATATCTTTAAATTTCAAATATACAATTTGCATATTGTATACATTTACACTAAAGCGGTTAGATTATTTTTCCTTGTATTAATATGTGTAATATAAATATTTATATATTATACAAACTATCTCTCTATCATAACTTAATATATTCTTTTATTTATGCCACAATATTTATCATTGACTAACAAGAAGAACAATGAAACTCATTTTCTTTTTGGATAATTACTACATATATCACTAATTTTTTTTGTCATATATTAAACATTATGCACCAGATTTTTAAAATTCTCTTCAAACAAGTTCAATCTTCAAGTTCAAAAAAATCAACTAAATAAACATTATAAGACTCCAAACCTTCAATAGTTTGTAAAGGAAAAATTCATACACAGTAAGCAACCCACCTTTATTTGACTTGGACTTAATATCTTTATATAATACATTTAATACAAATATTAATATGCAAACTGTACAATTTCTTATGCTGGAAATTAAACAATCTAATTACAAATAGGACTTTAAAATTCTTATTAATTTTATCTTGTAATAAATCATGAAAATTATTTTATCAAAATTAGCTATTACATGAAAATGATTAAAGCTGGGAAATATAGTTTAACATATGAAATATGGGGAAACACAAAAAATTTTCTTTATATGGCAAAAGTATACCTTTACATATTATGTTAGTGAAAGACCATAATTTATATTCGGAAAATTTGGATACCAAAAATATTTGAATATTAGTAGATTCACATGAAATTTTATGAAATTCTTTTGAAACTTTAAAAGATCTACCAAGTAACATAAATGATTTATTTTCACTTAAGATTATATCATGAGTCTTAATGTCACATCATGAGAATTGTTTGAACCTTTAAGTGTGAAATAGGTTCCTTCTAATTTTAAATAGTGCTACCCAGCTATACTAAGTCTTAACATTAATGATGATTGCCTAAGAGATTGATTCTTTAATTTCAAAATTTTCTGAAATATCTGTTAATTGCACAACATTTAATTCTTTGTATCTTAAACATACTTGCCAAAGGGGTAGATTGAAGATCTAATAAGTTTTTTCAGCTTTCCTAAATAATTTTCAAACTGGAAAACACTAAAATTATCTAGGTGGCCATACCTTTTTACATTTTCAATAAGATGTGATAGTGCATGGATACTGTATGTGATAAATTCTTTGACATACAAAATTGTACACTTCTCAACAGACTCTAAGCAAAGAGCTACCATATTCAAAATATTCTGCAAGAGATTTTTCATTGACCAGTATTCATATTGAAAAATGTAACAAGAGGAAACAGTTGTAATATTTCTCATATAACATATTTTTCAATAGAACTGGTTCTGTATAGAGAAAAAATTATCGCCATTCAGTAGCTTTCCAAAGATCAATGTGTTTTAAATAGCTGTTTTTTTCACCATCATTTCTCAAAGAAACATTAATTTCTGGATAAGTCATCTTTCGATACCATTTACCTTTTCGTCACCTACCATTTATCATAACCATAGTAACCAGTAAACAATTTAGTACAAGTAACAAGAGCTGTTGATGGATATCACAAATTACTGCATTCACAAAAATTGAAAAGTTTTTACCCAATATTGCAAGACCAGCATAACAATTTTTGAATCTTTAACTAATTCTTCCAGAAATTCATTGATATCAGGTTTCTTTTCAACAAATAAATACCAATGAAAAAAGGTGTATCTATTATCTTTCTAATGCTACCTAAAATTGGCCAAAATTTATATGAACTGTTATACAAAGGAAATCTATCAATATGTAAATTTATGCTTATAGTAGACTGTTTTAGTTTTCAATCCATACTAGAGTTTTTGCTTAATAGTGCTTTTTAAAGAGAAATGGATATATTCACTTTCTTGAATTTTAGATGCAGAAACATAAGTAGGTGTACTGAGTAATGTTCTAGCTGGCAATTTTGTATGATAAGGTTTAAGTACATTTAATATGCGATTTATAGCAACACAAGTTAAATTATGTTTCAAAAAACATTGTTTTAATTTCTCTTTAGGTACTTAATTGCTTAAGATATTTGACTCATTATATAAAGAGTTAAGTATTTTGAAATCTTTAACTGTGGCACTACATTGTTGATCTGGGTCCATATAATTTTCATTACTGGTTTTTAATTACTATATATTATTATTATTATTATGCATATTTATAAACTAAAAACAATAAATAGACTAAAGTACACAATAAAATTAATATTATTTCAAACACATTGCTTGTAATTCTTATTCGGACTTACATTTTACCAGTACAAAATAAATATAAGTCTACAAAGTGACAGAATTAAATAAATAGGCATTTTAAAGATATGTACTTGTTATTTATTTAAAAGAATTGATAGTACTTACCAAAATATTCTGTTATAAATGCTTGCTAAAAATGATATAATAAATAATAGCTAATTCCAGAGCGAAATATAACTAGTACAAGTAGTAGAAAAAAAAATTGGTAAACACAATGAATTCCAAATATGACTACCGCACATGCGTAGAATTTTTACTTATTCTACTCGTGATTCGTTTCAATCTCTTTGGTAAATACCACGGCTGCCGCTTAATGACCACTGCATCAACAGCCGATGACGATGTCGAGCACAATGTGCGGTAGAAAAAACAGTGACCGTTTCATGTATAAGATACCGGGCTCGGACCGATGAGAAAATTTGGTGAAAAGTGAGTTGCCAATGGAACCGGTGAATGGCCAATGTAATACCAATAAGCCTCTGCTACTAGGGTTCAGTTTTTTTTTAGTACAGAGCAAGGCTTTTAAAAATATAATAAAGTGTTAAATTTTCTTTTCCGTCAATTAAACGTAATTAATTATTTAACAAACCTAATTAATAAAAAATGCAATAAAATTGATTCATTTTCCTTTTAAAATTATTTCTTAAAATGTCACATTACAGCGTATCAGATTTCAGTATATACATCTAAATTACCAATTAATACAATATACCAATTAACATAACACCCTTACCAAATTACGAACCAACAGCATTTCGAAAGTAAATATACTTTCATGTATTATATAGCTAATATAATGTTTTTCTGCATGAAGATGTTTTAATAAATTCTAAAAATGATAAGTTGGAAAACGCTTGAATCAAAAAATTATATAATTGGAATAATTGAATCAAATCTAAGGTATTCGTCGAGTTTAGGTACCAAACCTTTCATTCGAAGCAGATAATCAGATTCACTCTGTACACTTTCACACTATTATCACAAAACGATTGTTAACCCTGGAAAGGGTCTGTTTGCACGTGGTTATTTTTAGGGTTAGGAGCATTGTCACACACATTAGCACTTTTTGATGAATAATTAACACACACATTATCACTAATAGATGAAGAACATAATACTGTTGAATTAGCACATTGGTCTGTTAATCCAGCATGAGAGGTATCCATAAGAGTATCCGAAACATTTATTTCCATGGCGTCGGTCTGCGGAGAAGACACCGCAGCACTACCGGGGAGGGACCGCTCGCCTAGCGGCGGCCACTCGGTATCACCTCCGTCCGCTGCCATCGACGGGAAGAAGCAAGAATCGTAGAGGAAAACACAAAATCAAAGTTGCTCGACTACTTATAGAGAGATAGCAAAAATATGACCAACAAGTTTGAGAGCAGTAACAAAAATGAAGCAAAATGTTGTGAGTTCAATCAAAACTACCTATAAATATAAATTAGTGAATTAGTTTAAAAATAAAACACATTTTAGAAGCAGAAATTGATAAAAAAACAAGCAAATTATAATAATATTTCAATAGTTATGAGAAATAAGCTATTTTTTCAACAATGAAAATAAGGAATGATTAATATGAAAGGCAAGGTTTTAGTATTTACTACAAACTATTGATCTCTATGCACAACTAAAACATTAATTATCGCTAGAAATTTAAGAGTGAAATACTGCAAATGCATAAATTAAAAAAGGTGGCAAATATAAAGTCTCGTTATAATTAAAAATTATTTAAAAATAATTTTTGTACTATTCATTGTTTACAAAATCCGCAAAATGTTTCTCATATTAAAAGGTCTCTCAACTTTAGATTAATAAAAAGTTTTAGACACTTATCTCAGACTTTAATTGATTAATAATCACCAATTATGTGATGAATTTAAAACATTCTATAAAATTTAGTTTTAGTTCAAAAGTTTAAATAATTATAATTATGTTAAATTGCCAATTTTCTTTGTGAAGGTTAACTTAAAATTCTGTGTCTCAGATAAAATGATGGAGTCAAATAAGTAATAACTGTAATTAAGCTGATGCTATTTTAATCATAAGTCACTCTGTGTCAAAAAAAAACATACAATGTTTTTTTTTTTTTCTTTCTGCTGTTAAAATAATATTTTTAAGATGAAATAAATTAATTTATAATGCATGAAGGTTAATATTTATAATTTATTAACTATTGTATCTAGAGAGTTCAAATGTCAGCATGCAATAAAATATTTGATAATCTGTTTGTTGTAGAAGGAAAAAAGGAAAGTTCTAGCCATTTTAAATAACCCAATAGAAAATTGTAGCCTATTGTTAGTCCTCGAATGAATCACAATCCGCATCCAGCACCTTATGCCAACGTGTCTCCAGTTGTGCAATCTCCTTGCCGAAGTACGCGAGGGTTTCAGAAACAAAGATGTCCGTGAGTACTTGGTGCAAATCTGCCTCACTGGTGAAGGATTACCCACGAAGATGATTGTCCAGGGAATGGAAAAAGTGGTAATCTGATGGTTCAAGGTCAGCTGAGTAAGATGATAGCATAAAGTCTCAAGATCAAGTCGCTGTACGGCATTTCAAACCACCTGTGTGACTTGTGGCTTTGTGTTATCGGCCAAGAACAATACACTCTTGCGATTAACCAGTGCTTGCTCTGTTACAATGTCTACTGAATGCGTTCTAATTGCTGCTAGTATAAGACCGCAGTGACCATTTGGCTCATTGGTAGCAGCTCATAGAGAACCACTTGACACCTAGTTCACCAGACACAAACATAATCATGTTCGGTTGAATAGGTGGTATCATGCTGGGCGGGACAGTATCCTAGGGAGACAACCAATGTTTGTAAAGCTTGAGAGAGTCATAGAAGACCCACTTTTCAGCACTGGTCAGCATTCGATTGAATATGGATGCACTACGCTGTCGAGAAAGCAACGATAAACAGTCTGTCACTTGTTGTTATTTATGGAATTCCAACAGCGAATGAGGAACCCACTTACTCAGCCTAAGAGGTACATAGGATGGCTAACCCTTTCACAAGAAACGTTAAAATTTCTAGCAAGTTCACTACACTTTTTACTATTTTCCTCTTCAACAGCAGCCTGCAGAGCTTCATTATACAAGGAATGTGGTCTTCCACACCGAGCTTGTCACAGATGGACAAATCTCTCGACCTGAATTTGTAAAATCAATTCCATGCAGTACGTTCATTCACTGTGCTATCCACAAACCATGGGCATAATTCAAGACTTGATGCAGCAGCTGATAAGTCTATTTTAATGTCGTAAAACAAACAACACAGAACAAACTCCTTTAACACGTCCATTTCTCTTCGCTACAGTACGAGTTACGCTTGATGAATGTACGGGGTGGACCTGTTTTATAAGGATTCAAATTTCTACTCTCGACTGACTGATATTTAAATTACGTCATAAACTAATCTGCATTCTTATTCTCACTTCATTTAATGCCAACGCAAAAACAGCATGAATTTTCTTTACCTTATATAAAATGTATTTATGAAGATTAAAAGAAAAAATTCATTTTGCAGTAAAAATCAGGATTATTGGAAAATACGTCTTACTTTTTCTTCGTCTCTCTCCGCAAGAATATATGCGAAAAATTCTATGATTGTTTTACTAAAAACAAAATAATAATTTTTCCATATATTTATTTTAGTGATTGAATTCTAAGTTCATCCATATCCAAGTAAATTTAATTTAAAGCATTGTTATACAAGCAAAAATGTAAAAAGTAACAATAACTAAGTTTGAATTAAATTCCTATATATAATGAAGTATTCATGATTTCTAGCCTTTAATTAATTTACTTCGAATTTTTATTCATGCTGTCTGAAATGTTGAGAAAAGTTTTCCAAAAGCATTTTTATGTTACCTTTTATTCATGAATACTATAAGTAGAAAGCATATTATATATATGAAGTGATACTAATTACTTAACATAAAGTTATTTTTTTACATTTTTGAATTCCGTTAATACTAATAATGATTTCTATTACCTTTCAACATAAGCACTCTTCTTTTGTTAATTGCAAACCTTTTTTTATTATAGGAAAATAAAATAATCATGCAATTATTTTTCTTTTTGTCATAATAATTATAAGTTTAATTCTAATAGAAAATACTTTCCACAAGTTATAGCAGACATTAAATAAATCAATTAATTTAAAAATGAAATTTCTATCATTTTATTTTTCTGCCTCTTGATGAGAACCAATTGCCAATGCTATTTTAATTAAACACTAGATTGTATTCTTTCAAATATAGTTAAAAAACCTTAATTTATTTCATTTGTTTTCACAAATGCTTTCTTCTCTTCAGCAAATTAATTAGACAAAATCATAGTATCTTTTCTATTCATTACTCTTTAATCACAACAAAGTAACTCTAGGTATATTTTTCTTTATTGTTGAATTGAACTGAATTAAACTAGAATTGTATATTTTATTAGCAATTAAATTATATATTTTATTGAAACAAATTAATTTTTATTAAAAATTCGAATATCATTAATTTTAACTATGCAGTTGTTATTATAATATTAATTTATATCATTTACATTATTATTTGTTTAATTTTTAATAATTTTAAGCAAATTATAACTGTATTTTCTAAATTTAAATATATTTTTATTACATAAAATAAAAGATAAGGTTAAACATAGAGGAGAAATTAATTATAATATGGAATGATTGGCTTGGTTTTCTACTAGTTCATTTTGTGATTTTAATGAAAACTTTTTACCATAATAAGCATTCACACTCCTTTTAAAAATGGTATCATAAAAAAAGTTTTGTTTGTATTATAGATGCACATATATAGATATATATTATAATCATGCACTTTATGTTCAATGCTACGAGTATTACTGTATACATTCAGAAGATAACGTAATGTGATCATTTACTTATGAAATTTTGTTTTTATAATTCTATAGCTAATAAGCAATGCTTATTTTTACTGCACAACCGGTGATTGTATTTGTTGTTTTATAAAGGCGGGAAACAGTTATTATAAAAAAGAGTAAAAGTTCCAGAAAGTTAGATATGAGGTGTTTTATCATTAACTTAACGTATTGCCTTCTTAGAGATTGACTTTGACGAATTCTTAGAGATTTAAGAAGTTGAGAAATATCTTTGTCTTCATTCTACAAGATATTTAATAATAAGAAATTCTACTATACCTCTTCAGATGCTTGAAGTACACTACTCTAGCCTTTTAGCAAATAACTATCAGTTAGTGAAGTTTCTTCTGTTATTGCTAATACTTACAGATCTACTCTTTTCTATCAATCTGTATATCAGTTTATTGCTAGTTATTGCATTTACAGTTTATCAATTGACATTTTTGTCCTCTTTTTTCTGTATAGTCAATATACCCTAAAAGCTTTCAAACTGAAAACTATTGTGATTGTCTGGTTTTTGTTATGTTTGTGAAATATTTTCACACAGAAATAAAATTTTTGATAAACGATAAATCTTTTGGTACTTTTATAAAAAAAATGTAATTCTGAGACTTCATTTAGATTTATTTATATAGTAGTGACTGCTTGCGACATGGAAATATCTAAATACTGAGCAGCAGCTTTTTATTAACAACAAATATACAGAAACGACTTGTAATTCATTAGTATATGGACTTCTTAATAGTTTCGACATAAGTGCAATTAAGATTTCAACATTTTTAAGAGAATTTTAGAAACAACGTATATTTTTTAAATTGCTAATTTAATAATTTAAACTTTTTTAAATACTTTAAGAATATTATAAAAGTAAATGTGTTTTCATCTTTCTTTAAAAAATGACTTGATGTAAATTAACAATCAACCAATTATTATCTAGGAATACAAACAAAAGAGTAGTAAATACTCAGTAAAACATTTTGTTACCTTTAAAGTTCTGAATCAACAAAATAACCATTTAATATTTTTTACCTGTTATCAAAATACTTAAATAAATCGAGAGATGAAGAACAAAATCGAAAATATTTTTCAGCGTTCATGCCGTCACTTTTATGTAGTTAAATGTTTATAAGAAAAATTTTCATTTTTAAGAATAATTTTATGAAGTTTTTATTTATAAAAAGTAATGTATACGTCTGTCCATCTCTTGTAAATATATTTTCAGTTTATTAAGAAAGACAGTTAAGAACATATTTTATTATGTTGATTCGTATAAAAATAAATAAGTAGATATAAATTGTTTGAGTTTTTGTAAATCAGCCTAAAAGAAGCTAAAGAAATTTAATGTCTAACTTAATATTACGTAAATGCATATTCATTATAATCTGACTTGTTGTGAATTTTCATTAATTTTCCTTTTAATAAATTTTTATAAAAATTATTATTAAAATAATTTTTCTAAAAATACTATCTTAAAATTCTGTTGTCAGCAATTCATATAACTAAAGGGAGGGAAGAAAAACGCAAACGAAAATTCTAACTGTTAATATAATAAATTTAAAATCTCACAAATTATTTAATGAGAAAACTTCATTTTATATATTTGCTTACTTGTCATCTGCAAAATATCAATGAAATAGTAAGAACCACAGATTACAATAGAATTTATTTTCAATATCAGTAGATGAATTTACAGACACTAAATATTTATATATTTTAATTCTAAAATAAGATTGTGATATAAAATGCTTACATAATAAACATTATACAACAAAATAAGCTAAATAATTGTAAGATGTTTTTTACTCAATAAATTTTAATAATTAACTTGCCTAAAAACTTTTTTATCTTATCGTCATTTAAATATATAGGAACTGTCTATTACATAATAGAACTAGATAGTACATTAATTAAAATATGATGTCACTTTATAAAATAACAAAAATATAAATTGCTATCATCACACACACACCAAGAACTAAGGCAAGAATTCAGATTTCAAATCCTTAACTTATATTACATAGATATTTTTTTAATTCCCTTACTATCAGTTGGGATCAAACAAAAATATGCATTATATTTCCTAAACAAGTTATAGGGTGACATTGCTCTATTTTCTTAATATCAAAATAAACAGACCACATCATTAAGTTTGCAAGGAATATTCTTATGTACATTATTTTAGAAAGTATAAATATAAAAATTCAACCTTTGCGTATATAGGGATTATCATTGTTAAGTTATTCACTGCATATTTAATGATTCTCGCTAGCTACTATATATATAACTCCATAACTTCCTCTGAAATGCTTAGTATTAGAACATTTTTAAAAATGTTAAAAAATGATTTAAGGAAAATCTTATTTTCCTTATTTTGATATTATTACACACCATGAATATTTTAAAAAATGAATTCATATTTGCCGTACTAAAATGTCACTGAGTATTTTATTTATTTATTTTTTGATTGAGAGTTAAGAAACAAAATACAAGGTGTCATAAAGCATTTTCATAGTTTTCGACACAACAGCTAAGTTAAAGCAAGAAAGTGACAAGTACAAATAATTTGGGTGCGTCTATAATGCTCAGAAAAAGTAGTAATTTCAAAAAATAATATTTATATGAAGAGCAGTTTCCAAAGCCTGGTTAATCAGAAAGCTTTGCGATTCTGAGGAAAATGCTGATACTGTGTGGGGAAAACATGCAAAAAAATTGACGAAATCATTGAAAAAAAGCAACCTTTTTGCCCAAATAAAGGGAAATTTTTACTTTAGAAGGCTTCTCGCTTTTGACAGAATTTATCATTATAATTTTCGTAGGGGAAGAAACAATTCAGAATTCGAAAAATGTGAAAAATAAAATCGTATACTTCTTTTTTGATATTTAGGAACATTCATTTAACTTTTTGAAACAATCACCTGTACTTCTATTCTACAATTTTGTGATACTGCTACCACGTTAAAAAGCTCTCAGATATTAAGGAATGCTTCTTTCATTTTATTTATTTTTTACATTATTATAGAAGTTTGATAAAAGACTATTTCTATATTAATGAACAACAATATGTGCATATGAAGATTTTATATTAAAATATTTTGAAATAGGAAAGGGGTATTAAAGAGCAATTTAATTCTCTTTTCAAAAGGCAACAACACAACCTACAACTTGTTTTTCTTACAAATTTAACATTTTTTTCCTTTAAATATAATTATAAATTTTAAAATTAAGTAGATAATACAAAAGATATAACAAAATATTTACCGGTGAAATTTACATTTTGAAAATCGAAAAGGTTATAGTTATAAATTTGTCTTATTATATAATAGTCACTTTAAAATATTTTACGTTTTTTGACTAACATTCATGTTTATCAGGACTAAACATCTAAATTAAAGAGTGAAATTATTTAATCATCTTGTTTTACATGAATTATTTTGTAACACAAAATGTTTAGAAATTGCGTTAAATTTAATTTTTTTCATTAAAGTGATATTTATTCTTTTAATAGTCAGCAATACTTTAAATTTTCTTTGGTAAAAATTTAAAATGTATGGTAATTATTTTCAGTATGTCTGCCATAGGAAATATCATTAGTTTAAAACATTCACATTATTCTTAAAACTTGAGAGGATTTGAAACGTTTTCTAGCACATTCTATAAGATTCAAAATTAGATTTAAGGGAAAAGTTAAAAGTTTATACGAAAGTATTAGCTTTATTGATAATTATGTAAATACGAAATAAATTTAAGTACTTCAAATTGTAAAAGAATTTTAAAATGTTCATGTTTTTAAAAAAATTTAGGAATGGAAAATATAATCCAATGCATTTACAGAATTTTCAATATCCTTCTTCAAATTTTTTTTTCAATTCAAATGAATTTTTATATCAAATGTTAAATAATATTTTATTCTAATGAGAAATTATTTGTTTGTAAAGAGAATGAAAAAACTTTAAACAAACTTTGCCAAACTTCGAACTGATATAGCAGAAAAGAAAGTTTAATTATCTGCTTTACATATTTTTTTAGGCAATTCCCAAAATTTCAATTTTATTTATTAGTTAAATAAAACAAATTCATTAAAACTTACTCTTGTAGTATTAGTTATAAATAATACTGCGTATGTTGCGTAATTCTATTATGTAATGCTTGACAAATAGTATTTTTAAAAGCAATATCAGTTAAATAAAAAAATTGAATTGCTGAAATATTATTTCCCATACAATTAGTGCAGTAACTCTCCTGAGAACAAAATTATCTTTGCCACAGGGAAAGTAATTAAGTAAGCAAATTCAATTCAAGATTGTAAATTTATTTAAAAATTAAGAAAACAATTTAAACAGTTATTTTCTAATTGCATTTATCAGAAAAGTAAAATGTTCCAAAATTTATCATATAAGAATAATTCTCAGTTCGCACTGAGTTATTTGATAATATTGTGCATTTTAATCTCAGTTATTCAGCAAAATTTAACTTTTGTGTAGCAATAATCTGTTGACATGCAAAAAGAAGCTTTTGATTAGCTCACTGAAGAAAAATAACTCATATTTATAAAAATTATAAAAAGGAAAATTTTATACCATATAAATTTGCGACCGAAATTTATAACTATTTGTATTTCTAAATAAAATGAGTTTACAAAATTTTAAAAATATTAAGTTTATTCTGTTCACTAATGATTGGGATACGTAAATACATCAAATTGTTGGAAAAGTCATTTTGTCGCTTAACTCACTACTACCCAATATTTTCCAAAGTGTCCAAATCAGGTAATTTTTTCAATCTTTTAAAAGGTAATAAAAATAGGAAAATTTTGCATAAAATGATTTACACCATCTTTGAGCCCGTAAAATGTTTTGCTATTCATATCATAAAAAGTAAAATTATCCACCACACATTCATCATAAAAATGGTGACTGATAAGCAATATATGATTATCCAGTGTATTTATTTAAATACGCTTGGTCACATTATTGTTATCTCAGAAAAAGATTTTAATCCATAGAAAAAACCTCAAAACTCATGGACTTATGAGCATGGACATGGAGCATGAAATTCACCTTACATTTTTTACATACCTTTCGGATGAAATGTAGATTTTCATTTCACTTGACAATAAGCATCATTTGAATAAAGGTAAAAACGAGCTAAATCTGTTTTTTTTTACATCTATCACTGTCTATGTTCCTTGATTTATAATAAACTAAAGGCATGTAACTTTATGTTCCATTGTGAGAATAGGCCTCTTGTGAGGTACTCAACTCATTAACAAGAGGAAATGAATATGCATTCATTGACTCCAGTAGTCATCATGTGTTCTTATATGATTGATATAAAAACTATAAAACGTGTCTTTGGTGAATATTAATACGATGGTTTACATATTCTATATATGCTTGTCATGTAAATGAAATATGTGAACGTGTATCAGCTTTTGTAGAATTTATAGATGATCAGTTGAAGTATAATGTGTGCTTAACACTTTATTTCACTTATTTTTTTATAGTATAAAAAAATATTTCTTTACTGATCTTTTAATTATAATTATTAGAATTTGCATAATGGTAGGAATCATTTCTCTTTCACATAAAACAGAACTAAGAAAACAATTATTATTTTTCTTTCGATAATACCATTTTACAAATATCGTATTTTAATAGCATCATTTGTAACTAATCTTCAAATATCTAAAATGTATATATTTTAAAGCTACAATAATATAAATAAATATTGTTTTCTTAATAATATAAATGATTTGCAACACTGAATATGAAAAGAAATAACTTAAAATCAAATTAAAATAACTTTTATTTTCGATTTAAGTTTCATTTTTCTTACATTTGATTTATTATATTTATTTTATATATATTACACATATTTATTTAATTTCCTGAAAATATTAAGTGAATTATTTAAATTTATTAATTTTTTTAAAATAATAATTGTGTAGTTTAAAAACTCCATTTATTACATTAAATATATATTCCAATGTTATGGTAATGCAAGGTAATATACATAGACAATTCATACACTTTGAGGTGAAATATTTTGAGCTTGAGCATAAACCCAAATCAGCACTCAATTTGACGTTTATTTGAAAATCATATAAATTGCCTCTTGCCAGCGTCTACACATTTTAGTGACTTCTACTAGTTATTGAATATTTTCTTCTGCATTACACTTGTGAGGGAATTTTTGAAGATCTACATCAGGCTCCAAAAACGTCTTTCCAAAGAATTTATCATGTATTCTTCGTTATTTCTTGTTTTATAAATAAATTTATTAGAAATATTTCATTTTCATTTTTAAATTTAAATTTTTTCATTATTTCCTGTTACCCGAGTACAATAAATAAATTCGTATTCATGACATGATATCCGTACCTCTAACATTATTCGCATATTTAAGATATTTCTTATTTATAGTAAGTAATTTTAAGATCATTTTCATTCAGATATAATTTCTGGATTCAATCAATAAAACAAAATAAAAGAGTACAATATAAATAGTTAATTTTGTAAAAAAAAAATATTTCTTTTTACCATTTTGCCATTTTTTTAAGAGTCAGAGCCTAAAATGGATATTTGTATTATATTCTCAGGATAACAGATTATTACTTCTTTATATATATATACATATATATACATATACATATACATATATATACATATATATATATATATATATACATATACATATACATATACATACATATACATATACATATACATACATATACATATACATATACATATACATATACATATATACATATATACATATATATATATATATATATATATATATATATATATATATATATATATATATAATCTCAGGAGAGAAATTCTACACTTGATCGTTAATTGAAAAAAAACACCTGTATATGTTCAGCATACTGTAGTAATACAACAGACTAGGGTTTTTTTTTTTTTTGTCGAGTGCCAGCCAGACTGGCATTGTGGGTGCGCTGCTCCACTTTTTCATCTGAACAGAAAATGGGTGTGGAGTCCGACTTCTTCAGTACACACATGCCATAGGTACCCGTTCATAGGGTAGGCGACCATTCATACAAGGAAAGGACAAAGACAGGAGAGAGAGAAAAAGAAAGTACATCCATGCCTTAAATGCTGTAACCTAACCCTAACTGCGGTAACCTATGCTCTAACTCTAACATCCATGCCCTAACTGCGGATAGGGACGCTGACCACTAGGCATTTTTTAAATCAAATTTATATTAAAATCCTAATGTTGTTTATCAACAAATTTATTTTATACGAAATGTAAAATAAATAATCTTTGAAATCAAGAACTCTAATAAAATATAGCGGCACTTCACAAACTTTCTTCATTAAATTAAATATTAACTCTCTTTGTATAAACAAGGTTCTTTCACATGAGATATAACTTTACCATAAATTGTATTATTATACTAGCAACCAGATAATGAAACAGCCATTATAGAGACATTTTATGTCTTACAAAATAGCAAAACATCAATCCAGCTTAACAACTTTCTTTGCTTATGGTTTTATTTCTTCTCCAAATTCAAGTTTACAGAATCCAAATATACATTAAATTTTCTTTCTTTTTAAGAGAATCACCTAAAATAATATTCAAAATTTTATAGAAAAATTGACAAACTTACATTATTACTAAATTGAAAGAATTATGCAATAATGTATAATATAAATAATAAAAAATTAGGCTGTAATATAAATAATCAGATAAAGGTAGGAAAATTGCATGAATAAATAAACGTGTACATATATTTTATTTTCACTAGGCTCAAGAAACACTCCATTGTCCTCCATACGTTAATTTATTATATTGAACAAAATATACAAGAAAAATTTGGATAAAATTTTTGATTTAATTTACCATGATTATCCTGATGGAGACATATATAAAAAATATTGTCATGATTATAAATGGTGTTTAAAAATTTCGACAAACCTTAGAGTTAATATTTTGATTTCATTATACATACTTATTTATAAACATGGTGTGTAAACTACAAAAACTGATTTCAGAACTACTAATGATTATATAGATATATATATATCTCAAATATCTTATAACATTAATATATAAATAAAGGTAAAGAAATCACATATAATAGATATTTTAAAATGTTAAATAAAATAAAATTTACGAAAACACAATGTAGCAAAATGTTGCTTAATATGACTTTAAGTATTTTTTAATTCTTTATTATTACAAACCTAGGGTAAAATATTTTCATAATATTATTTTAAAAGATGTTGTGTTCCTTAAATAAAGTCTAGAATTTATAAAATGAAATCGAAATTTATAAATAAATTAAACACTTAATAATAAACTTGCATAAATAAATTAAACACTTAATAAGTAAATATTTCTTTTCATAACTGCTGTTTTGTTTCATTGCTGGTATATTCGTATAATTAAAAACCTCATAGATCAGCTCCATGAATTATTCAGTAACAAAACATTCATTAATTGCTTTCTCTTACAACTGAGTGTTGGTGATGTGATTGACACAAATGGCAATATTAGGGTGATTAGAAGGGACAGAAGAGAATGAGACACGAAATTCAGTGGCACTAGACACTGTGGATCGGCCTTTACATTCATTCCGTTGTAAGATTCGGAATTTTCATACACCAAGTGTTTCACGCGAGGGCTGTTATTATTGATCGTGTGCTAGTCACATTAAATTAGTAAGAGTTATCAAAAGTTACTACACGATTTTTTTAAAAGCCTTATTGAGTTATTTTAATTAAACCATTAATAGCAAATGTAAAATAATCTTGATAATCTATTTTTTGAGTCTGTAAATATGTACTAAATACATACTTAACATTTTATTTGAATTTAAATTCAATTAAATTGATAGTCAATTATTTAAAAAACATCACATGATATTATCAATGATTATAAAAATTAAGATTTTCACTCAATATATCAGTTTCAATTTGATCGGTTTTTGTCAGATGATTCTTTTAGTGATAAATGAAAAGATATATATTTAGAATGGGAACGGAGAATAATTCCATATTCTCCATATGTTGTTAAATCTAATTTAAAATCAACCAGAGCTATCTATTCCCATGTTTTATAGCTATATATTTGGAGTTAATTATGCAAATTAATTTTAAAATAAAATATTGAAAATGGGTGTTATAGAATGTACCCTTAGCTTAAAATATGCATTAGGTATTTTCTTTAACAAACTATTTCCATAATTTGTTGAAAACAATAAAATATTCAAATATTTTTAAGATAACATGGAAACAATTTAAAATATGGAAATAGTATGTTCTAGAACTATTAAAATACAGAAGAGACTAGATTTAAGCCTCATGATTTGCTTATAAAAAACATTTTCTGAGTTACATTCTTAATTCTCTTAAATTTCAATAAAAATGTTCGTAGTAAGAACCTAGGAAAAATATTCTATTCTGTTTTATTAATAGCAAGACTGTATAGGAATTCAAATTTGTGATATAAATCTCCATGTCAAAATTGAAAAAATGGTTAAAATGGACCATTGAAAAAATGGTTAAATTTATTCGTGAGTAATTTAATTTGCCTCGTATAATAAATAACAAAACAAACTACAGAAGTAGTGCAAAAAATGTACTTATTTATAAAAATTGCGATGTGTTCAAATGTATAAGGATAACTGAATTTTGATATCAAATTTCACAACTTGGGCTTAAAAAGTCTATTAATTCTATAACTTGTGGAGGAGAACTTTAAAATAAGCATAGAATTTTTCAGATAACATGGAAACAATTTTAAAATACTGAAACTGGTAGTGGAGAACATATAAGCAACTCTGAAATTGCTATGGGATTTGACTTTCCTCCTACTAATAATTGAAATTTCTGAATATAGTATAGAATGAATGAAAATATAAAAAAGCAACTAATGTTGTCAATTACCTGTTATTTTTTAAATCGCATTAACGCTCTATTTATCATATTTTCTGTGCAATACCCAATTAGTAAATGTATGTATTGTGATGGGCACTGAGTTCACTGAATGTCACTTATTCCATGAGCTGAATACAGAGATTGTTGCAATTTCGTGATATTTTACTTAAATGTGTTGCTTAAATGAAAATATTATATTGGACTCAATAAGCACATTTTTAGTCAAAAATAAGATTTGTTAACAATAAGATTGCGTACAAACATATGTTATTTATAATGAGAATATATGGAGGAAGAAATACAAAACGTATAAGGTGCATGTAATGCATAAAATTAATATGAAACGTTTATTATATAGTTATTTTACAGAAACATCATTGATTTTTCATGAAACCACGTAAAGATACTGGTTAATTCTGGTAAAAATTCCTTGTCTTCAAACATTTCACAATGTTTCATTTACGAAGCACAAAACTAGAATATTTTCGATACTCAACTCAAAGACGTGTAATATCTTGAATATTTTCTTCTATATGAAGGCAGTTACATTCAGCATTTTCCATAACTCATGGTGAAATCAATTAAGATCTACGTTACTAGAAACTTGCTCAAATGATTCAAGACTTTCACAAACTGTCCACATTTTTATGCAAAACAGGTACGCTATCATTATTATTTTCAATATTTACTTATTATTCTTTGTATAATAATATAGATAATAAACGAATAAATTGTACAAGTATTTTTGTTGTTAAATTTTTTAGTTTCTCGTTCAAACACCCACTCATTTTCTAGAAATACTTTAGTAAATCCCCCCAACAGTGTACAAATAAAATTCAGTGGCAATTTACAGACTAGTTTTAAAGGTTTGATGCTTTTGTTGAAGGAAAATTTAAGGAAAAAAAACATCTTTCTTAAAGCTAAGATGTAATTTTTAAGTTATTTTAGCATAAAAACCAAAATTTTATTAAATAAAAAAAATTTTAAATTATCAAAATTCTAAATTATGATTTTGAAAACAAATCACTAAAATAAGATAAAAATTTATTGAAATATTGAAAACCAAAAAGAATTTTCAATAATGGGCCTAAAAATAGTTAATTTTACAGGTAAAAAAAAAGATCTTATTCTTAGCATATGTTTAGTTTTCATCTTTTAATCTACTGGACCTCAAACAATTGTTTTTTATATGATTATGACTGTTTTTATATTTCTTCATATATTAATATCCACTAGTTCAGGCTATAAACGAAAACTGTATTTACTATAAAAGTTCCTACTTATTACTTTTACACAATCGTTTTACATTTATAGCGAATTTATATATATATATAT
>JAPDSC010093491.1:3707963-3740948 GCA_026290005.1 Latrodectus geometricus | reverse complement strand
GTGATATTTTATTTACCCACATTAATTTGTTTTCAGAAATGTGATATGAACTTCATATGACACTTCTGAAAACAAAATTGTACCAAGAAAAAAGTTCATTCATATATTGCAAAAACTATAAAGATAAAATTTTGTCTATTGATTGTAATATTATTGTTTTCTATTGATTGTGATTCATCATTCTAAATTTTTTTTAGAAAATAATTAAGAATCCAGGCTTATACATAAAAGATTGTACATTTTATTATTTATTGCAAAAAAATATTTACAAACATTACTCTGCAATAAATAATAATTATTTACAGAATTATCTATAAAGAATAACCAAATTTCCCACACAATATCTTGTTTGTAAATTTACTCAAAAGTAAGAGATCATTGTATGAAAAATTTGTTTTATTAATGTATTTATTATTCAAAGATAATTTTTTAAAAGAAATACGTAACAAACTTTTCAAAAGAATTATCTTTCTAATATTTCTTTTGTAATTATTTAAATTAATTTTTGCAAGTTTCTTATAATCTTTCAATTCAACTTTACGTAAGAAATGTGTTTAGAATTTCAAAATAATTATGAGCTTTTTTTAAACGTCAACAACTGAAAAGAGTATGGATTTTTCAGTATTCATATTGTTATTCAAATTCACATTAACTACTTCATTTATTAGTGAATTAATTCATTTATCATCATTTTAATACAATTGTACCTTTATTCCTTTTTTAATATCATATCATTTAATTCACATGTTGCACATAACAGCTGTCTTTCCCATAGAAGTTTTCAAAAGAAATGAAGAGAAAAAAGGATTACAATACGTATTTCTTGCAATAAATTTAATTATGTTGAGGTATTAAAAAAGAAGTAAAAGTGCCGATGCCGTAACATAGAATAATAAAATAGAAACACTTGCATAATTTAAGAAAGAACAGGGATTATATGTACTGCAAAGCAGTGTATTATTTTGCAAACAAAAATAAAAAATTCGTGAAATAATAAAAATGAATTGGCGCAAGATTAAATTTATTCGATCATTTAACTTACTAAGAACATAAAATTGGAGTGCAGACATTTAATACGCATTCAAGTGTTTCTAAAACTGCTTCAATAATAACCACAGCCTAAATTCCTATGTATGAAATAATAAAATATGAAAAATGTAATAACTGCAATTTAATTCATAAAATTTAAATTATGATAATATACATTCAATGGTTTCATTTTGCTAAGCATAAAGTACACAAACAAAAATACCGATGAATACGATTATCTTTATCCGTAATATTGATGAACGAATGCATTAAATACAAAATATGGATAATACAAGCATATTTCAAATGTATATAAATTTTAAAATCAAAAAATTAAAACTGTAAGAATATTTTAAATTAAAATATAGAAAATAATTTTTATTGGATGGCAAATCGTGCGAGGATAATTCAGTCAAAAATTAAATAAAACAATTAATAACTTTAAAGAAGTAAATTCATGATTTTTTATGTGTTAATTACTAGCGTTAACCAATTTTTACAAAAATTTTAATTAAATTATTTTCTAGTTCTTCAATTAATTTTTTTTTCTTTATATTTTTAATGATATCTTTTCTACTTCAATGGTATTTCTATTTTTTAATTATGACAATTCTAAACTGATTCTTCATAATTTTGTTTTATAAAATTTAATAATTAAAAACTTAAATATTCCTAATTAAATAATTTAGATACATTCTGAGAATTCCAAAAGATTTTATTGTATACTTCATTTGCGTTTTACAGAGTAAGCATAACGCTTATTTATTCACTTTCAAAAGAAAATAATATAACTCTCTCGCTCTTTGAATTACATTCCAGTGCAACAACTTATTCTTTGCATAAATTTTATTGATTCAATGTTCTTGTTTTGATTTAAATAATATAATAAACATTTGATAGAACATACTAATATATTTCGATGCAAATTGTAGACAGTAAAAACAGTTGTCGACGTTGCATGATTTGAATTTGAGAAAATTAAGGCAAATATATAAATTTAAAATTGCTTTTTAGGAAGATGTGGTGATTTAATCAAACACACACCAAAAGCCAGATTTTTAGAATAAAATATTTCTACAAAATATTTTAGGAAATAATACTTAAGGGTAAATTTTACATGGAGTGAGTATTTTAATCTGCTAAAATATGCAAACTAACTTTATACCTTTAGGACTAAAATTTTTATCTTATTTTTGCTGAATTTAAATTGAATTAAAACGCATGATTTTATGCGGTTTATCATAAGCACGTAGGTATTTATTATAATGTATGCATCATAAAAATTTAAAAACTCAAAACTTTTGGTTATTTTGGATGTTAAGATTATATTATCTTATATACATAATTCGATTATTCTTAGTTTCTAATTTTATAAATACATAATACACTGCTAAAAACAAATAAGGAATATTGATGCTGTGGTTTAATCTTGCACATGGAATATTTAACAAAAAAAGTACGTTTTACTTGTTATTTAGGCACAAAATTAAACAATACGACCTATGTCTTTGAAAATAAAAATGGTGTTTATTTAAGTGAAAACCGTTTTAATAGGGAAAATAGTTTCCCCGGACAGCAACAAACATTGAACACCTTTGAGGAGTCGAGCCATTGAGATAATTAATGAGGGGCTGTGTATTCACAATACCTGTTCTCTAGAATAGCACTTGGGGATAGATGATTAGTGCGTATGGATGTGGAGGGACGCTGGTTAATAGTACAATTGCATCTACGCTGTCTAGTGACTTTTCTGTTAAATTTGAATCATATTTTTGCTATATCTGCATATATAGAGTAAAATCAAAACAAATTTCAAAAAATTTATATTTCAAAGTGATTTATGTTTCAATATTCTGTAATAATTTTGAAAAAAAGCGTTTGAAATAGTTACCTCTAAAAGTCTTCATATAGAAAAAAGTTGATTGACGAAACTTAAAAATAAAATTAAAGTAAATTTCTAATTCTAATACCATATTTTCATTTTCTAAAATTAGAAAAATTAGTTTTCTTATAGTATACATTTTAATATTCCTTTAATCAAGTAATTTATTCAACGGAAAGTTCTTAAATATATTCTCTACTAGTTGTTGCATATTTCAATCGAAATTCTTTAAAAATGCAAATGCAAATTATCTACTCCACCTTTATCAATTAGTCTTAACACTTTCTTTTAGAGCCGTATGAGAATTATCAATACACATGACATCGAACAACATTTTAGAAAATTTCCAATGTTCGATAAGCACAAAAAGTATAAATAAACTAAATTAGATAAATTTCTAGTCTTGATCAACATTTACTTCTCTCAAACTCAATACTGGTATCACAGACGAACTAGTTTAAATCAATTTTTCAATAAATGAAGATTTCCTTATTGACTACTCAATTTCCATTATTTATAAAATAACTGATTTAAAATTTTATCTGTAAAGAAGGAACATAAGAAAAATAACAAGAAAATATTGTTAGTAGATTAAAGAAGTATATTAAGTAACCAATGATTAAGGTATTTGCTTCATTAAGAATATGATAGTATTTAGATAGAGGTCAGAGTTTAAAAATACCCCTCGATGATTAAAACAAAGCTTCCAATTGTTACTTAAAAGACATTAATTTTCAAACTCATTCATCACGTAAAACTGACAGTGAAATATAGGCACTGGGGTTTTGCTAGGAAACTTCGATGACACATTTTCAACTTCCAAACGCTCGCCTAATGATTAGAAAACTATTGAAAAGAAATTACTACTTATCTAACAGCGGTTTATAAATGCAGTAATTTTCAACAACGAGCCCTCCCTAATGAGATATTATAATGGCATCCCTATCTTATAGTTAGCAGAATTGCAAAGATATATGGAAAATTTTAAATGTTTTCGTGGCAATAAATCAAATACCTCTGACAACAAACATATTCACTTAGAAGTTTACTTGAATAAAAATGTAAAGTATAAATACAATAGTGATTGAAACTAAAATTATTGTTTTTATAAAGTGTAGTTATACTAGTAAAGTAACTAGAAATATAAAATTATCTTTTAAATCTTTAGAATTAATACTTTAATTAATAGTAACTATAAATAGAATTTGTTTCAGATTTATTTTATTACATTTGTGAAATTTCATTACAGTCTCATAAATTTATGTTTACTACACTTACACACAAAGATTCTTTAAATAATAATTAATAAAAACTAATTTGCATATTATATAAAATCAAAATTTTATCCCAACTCAAAGTTATAAAATGCGGTAATATACTTAAGTAAAATATGTATGAACGATTATCAGAAGATACCACAATTTAGTGTATAAGCTAATTATTAACAAACTAATTTTTCTATTAATATAAATAATTCATTACTATTATAATTATATATAGTATAAGCTTTTTCAATTAAAGTACACACTTCCAAACCATAAAACCTAAAGAGATTAATCGAACAAAATTTGAATTGAAAAGGACATCTATATATAAATATATATACAATATTTTTTTAATCTGATTTCATTTCCATTAAGATTGTATATAATTTTAATATAATTAATTAATTTTAATATTTCTAATTATAGTTAATCATTTAGCACGATAATTTCATTCAACTAATAAATTTTATATATTTTAACGACAAACAATTTTAAATTTCTCTTTCTACATTTTTTTCTTGCATTATGTGAATACATAAAATTAATATTAGTCAACTCTAAATCTATGTTTATAAAATATTTTATAATATGCTAACAAACATTTAATCTTTTAATTTCTATTTCCCTTATGTTCTATATGTATACACTGATGTTCCTATAAATAACAGATTTTTCAACAATTGTTTAATTTTTACCAGAACTACTGTGCCAATTTTTAAATTTAACAAGAAATTTGGAAATTTAGGAAAGTAAGCAAAATGCAAATTAAACCACATACACTCACTTATAAGGCCTGTTTCTGCATAAGATCCATCCACACACGTATAATATTAGATTTTCAATACACACGATTTATTTTGATAGATTAATTTCTTTTAAGATTTTTGTTTTTAAATTTCAAGCATTTATACTAATAGCAAGTTATAAATTAAAATTTATCAATAAATTTTAGCTATATTATCATATCAATATAACAATTAATATTGTTACATAAAATGCTCTTAACCCCTTAACCGGCTATCCCGACTTAGTCGGTCAAAAAATTCTGTGCGTTTATCACGTATCCCGAGCCTTTTGGTAGGGGCAACTGGCTTCACTGCATTACTTCAAGTTTAACCCTCTGAATTGATGGATTGCCATGAAAACAGGATTTGGGAACTCGTTTAATAAAAGATTACGGTTGATTTAACTAATGCGAGCGTAAATCGAAAGAGCTGATAGATATTTTCAGAATCCTCTGCTCAAAGAAGCAACAGCTTTATTACTAAGTTTTATTTTTCTATATTTATTCTCATCTAGAGATACATAGTTAAAGACTATGTAATTTATAAGAAAAGATATAAAAATCCTTTTCACTTTTCGATCAAATTGATTTTCAAGTTATTAACATTTCTTAGATTCTGTGTATATATTATTTTTGCTTAATTGTAAACTTGATTGTGTAAAAATATGTAAATATGTAACTTCGCGACAAGGTTAAAGTTAATAAAGACTAGGTTAAATATATATACTATTTAATTTGCTAAAAAAAGGAAATTTTCAAAAGTTAGAAAATTTTTATTAAAGCTAGAATGGTTAAAATAGGTAATAAATTGGATGTTTTTTTTTAATTTTTTAAGCAAATTCACTATTTCAAAAAATTCTGCAATGATTTTTATTACATAGTTCTTTTATAATTACATTTTATGAAAATTAGATTATATATTTTGATCTGCGAATACTTAATCCTTATGATCTCTCAGGTTTTAATTAATTTCCCACTATACCTTATTTTAATTCTAGAAATGAATAATTTATTATGAAAATTATAATTTTAAATGTTTATAAATTTTCATATATGATTGACAAAAATGGAAAAACTTAGTTTTTTAAAAATAGGTTTTTATGTAAATAAAACAAAAAAACTTACATTACATTTTGTTGAACGTTAAAAAATAGCATTTCAAAATTAACTATTTTCTCATACTTGACTTTAAAGAGAATGATAAAACTTTAGATATATACAATTTAAACATTCAAATGTCATTAGTTTATTTAAATTCTTCTTCATAATGAAATTATTTTCATTGCAAAATAATTTTTATGGAACTATTTCATAATATACTTATAAATATATAAGGAAATGGAAATAAGGTATTGACATGATACATACATTTATTGAAGACATTTACTAACATTATAAATGAAGAAATTGTCAAATTCATGTTTTAATTATACTTTCAAGATTCATCACTTAATATAATTATAACAAGCAATTAAAAATGTGAAAATGAAACGAGATACAAAACAGTCAAATCATAAATCTTAACATGTGAAATTAATTTTATTTCTGTATCGTGATATCTCGTTAATAATTTTTGTTTGGAATCAAATATTCAGATTTAAAAAGTATGGTTTTAAAACAATACTGATTTTCTAAAATATACAGTATTTTCACCATTTATTTAGGGGGATCATAATTTTTTCTTCTATTATCATTTTTCTTCTGTGAAATGAAGATAATTTGTAAACTATCAATAAAATATAAAACTACTTAGACGCCAAATTTTAGAATATAAATTTAATTTTTCAAATTTAGATAAAATGTGAAATCCTTTTTTGCCGATCCCAATTGCATTTAATTTTTTTATGTTCCCCGTTTTATTGTTTATGTGCAGAATTTTTGATAATAAAGAAAATCTTTAAAATAAATCATGTGCATTATATTTTTTGACACTTTCTTGTAATCTTTCTCTAAATTAATTTACCACTTGTTTTCATTTTAAAAGACTTATTGTGCAGTGAAGAGAAAATATTTTAATGTAAAACTAATTTAAATATATGAAAAAATGTGATATTGTGTGATATATTTTATATTAAGTATGTAATTATTAGAATAGTATTGTAAATAAATAGAAATAAGGATTACCCGTTTATATTTTTGCCTTCATTCTCCCTTCGAAAAACAAATTTTCATTAGACACAAACTGTTTTTAGTATTTGTGCAAAAAATTTAAATATTAAAAGATATATAATAACATGGATTCTCGAACAGAACGATATTTTTAATATAATTAGGAACAGAAATCATTTTGTGATATGAATTAAATATGAAAAATTTACATTCACAAAATGTTCTACCAAAAGTTCCACTGAAGTCAACAACATACTGTATACTCTGAAGTCTATTGTTAGGCACTTAAATTAGCTTTTTATATCTTTTTAAATTACTAAAAGTATGCAATTTTTCTATATTTTTAGTTTGTATGTAATAAAACCTCAAAACCATTTTTTTTAAATGATTTTTAAAATTATTTGATGATTTTGACTGCAATCAGTAAAATCGAATAATTAGACAGCAAATTAACTGCTTATAACAGCTATTTCAAAGCATCACAAGAATAACTACAAAAACAGTTTTTTACTTCATTTAAAAATAACTGAAGTAAATTAAGTATCCCGATATTAATTTTCAAAAGAATTTAATAAAAATCCTATTTAATGTAATAAAAAATTACAATAGAGGCATGTCGACATTTTTGAGTAGTACATACTAAAGTAAACTACTAGCACATAGTGGTTACTTCATCTGACATCAATTGATTGACTTCCTGGCTCTTAGTCATTAAAATGCAATTATTGTGAGGTGATCTAGGGTAAAGCGGAAATACGTCCGATCAAAAATTAGAAGCTTTTGTATTCTTGACAAGTGCTAAAGGGGGAAAAGGTTGCATTGCAGCCAAAACTATGTTGCAACCATGAAGCAAAAATGAAGCACTTTCTTCACCGGATCCCTGATGGTTAAATAAAAACTGCGTCATAATTATTTCGATATGACATAGTTATTTTAACAACATGGTGTACAAATTTAGATAACTAACTTAAAAAGAAGCAACTTAATTAAATAAATTAAATTATGCTTGTCAAATTATCTTACTTGAGATAAGATTGCTTTAAATGTATCTTAACAAACTTTCACACTAAAAGTAAGTGGATAAGACATCCTAATTAATCAGCATAATATTTAAAATAAAAATTACATTTTTAAAATAACTTGATTATTTTGGTAGTTTATATTTGAATAATGTTGCTGTGACAAAATTTATTCTTCCGTCTATGCATAAATATTTAAAGAAAACAAATCTCGGCTTTTATTTAAAGATGGAAAAGTTAAATTAATTGCAACTTCGTTCATCAAATCAGTTAAACAAGGCAGGCATAAAGGAACCCTATGTAATAGAACTAATAACCAATAGATTTTAAATTTAAATAAGATATACCTTTTCATTATAAAAATATTTCGTAGTTATAAATGGTGTATCGACATACCAGAAATGATACTGTTTGTTGTTATTACATTAATTTTAAGACTAGTAAGTTAATTTGAAATTTCTATAATCAATTTATAGCTTAATTGCATCAAAAAAATATTGGAATAATGAAAATTCTACAATAAATTAAAGATATTGTTAGAATCAGTACCTAAGGATGCCGAATCAAAACAAACGTGAGTTTTTCATAAAACCCGTGTATGAAGCAAATGAACAAGAGAGATTATGTATGTATGATATCAAGCATACAAATCTAGATTATAGCTCCCTGGAGTCTTAAATCACATATCGCAAATACAAGTCAGAATGTTGTTGGTATGATGGTTAATGCATCATGTGTCTCCCACATAAGGAAATACATTCCATACAACGCTGAGACACACATTATCGACCTGCACTTGGGGCAGAGAACTCCATTTAGCAAGAGTACTCTCAGAAGGTTTGATATAGATATAGAAGGTGTTTGACGGGCTGCGATTCGTTGACCAATCATGTACACATATATTGTATCGGACTCAAGTCAGGTGACAATGAAAGACATTACATACGGGGGATATCCTCCAATTGAAGGTAGTCATTGACGATGTTCGAGCAATGGCAACTTGTATTTTTAACATAAACACAGATTCAGAGCCTAACTTTAACTGATGTTTTTTTCTGATTTCAATATGCCTAACTGTTTGGGAGCTCAGTATAATTCCTGCTCAACTGATCACTCCTTAACACCATCATATCCTTGGTGTTCAATGGGGCTATTTTGGTGATATTAGGTACCTGACATTCTTCATATAAACGTTTGACATGAATCGAGATGTAAGATAAATCTCGATTCTTCGAAAACCATTACAGAACCTCACTGTGATTCTGTCCGCATAGCATGTTCTCTAATCCAGGTTAACCACTGTTGACAGTGATTTGAAGTGAGTGCAGTGAGAGAATCTTTTCAGACCTGTGAGAATATAGATAAAACTGTCTCAAACGTCTGTACAAAGTTTACCTTGAAACGCTCGTACTCGTGGTCGACCATATTTAATGCGATAGGCCTGTTGTGTACATAGTCTGTTTCTTTGTGTAGTAACTGCCAAATACCGGTCGTCATTCAGCGTTGTCATTCGAGGATAATCTGTACTGTAACGTCTACTGACATTTTCATCCATCTTGGAATCGTTGTCACAACCTAGAGATGAGTTTTGGGCGATTCTAAATTCATTGACTACTACCATCTACGAACGTTCGCATTCCAGGGACGATAATTCTACCACGTTAAACCTCATACACACACTCCGTGTAATATCTATGTGGTCGTGGCGTTGAGTGAATTGCGTACCTGTTGGGAACTTTGTTTCTTTACCACAAGTCCTCTCTAGTGCTCTCGTCATTATGGCTTCATTAGGTGCTTTCCTGTAATTAGCATATAGTTTTTAAACATGTGTGTGATATTGCTACAGGTATCATTTTTCATTTCGATTTCAAATGCTTCTTGATTATACTTAATTTATTAACTTGTGTGAATTTAGTGAGTTGATTATAATATATAATGCAGATTAGGAAAACATAATTTAAAAATTTCAATTTAAATCTAAAGAATGCCATAAATTGAATAAAATGTATTCAATTCTAGATCCTTCGGAAGACAAAAATGTAGTACTTCTCAATGTTCCTTTGTAAGTGCTATTTACCATAAAATCATCCTGAATCAAATAGAATGTACTCTGTACAAAATAATTAGAGAACTTATATCCAGGCAAAATTCCTCTTAATATGTATTTATATATAAATCTAAATGACTATGTCGTATCATTAGAAATTACATCAACTTCTCAGAGATATTAACTACTTCATTCATACTCGTCAATTTGAGATGAAATATGTAATAAAAGACAAAATATTGTATTGCATGACATATATACTAATTCTTTTTAATAGACCTTATTGTTCCAATAAATTGATTCAAATTCGCAGAGGATAATTGGAAAAAAATTAATATTTTTATTTAATATATGACCACGTTTTTAAAATGCATTTTTCAAGCAATGTATTTAAGATCCAACAACTTTGCTTAAAGGCAAACAACGGATCCCCACCTACAAGAGCTGGTATCGAACCCTGAGGAGACTCAATTTTCAACCCACGTGCTTTGAAGGTGCCCATCTTTATTGCGATACGTCAACCGAAAGAAACATAATGTATCTCATCCTGGCATTATATCAACATATAATCTTCTTAAAGAAAAATTCGTCTGGTCTTCCTTGAGGAAAGATTGCACATCCTGGGTTCGCTCCTGTTCGCATGCCAAAGCACCAAAGTAAATAAACACACTATCACCCCTCACGATTCGAATATATTCATATCGAAATAATCGAAAGACTTCCCATTTCAAGAGGCTACTCTTATTGGTTAGCCTGCATTGACCGTTTCAAAAGACGGGCTGAAGCATATCCTGTGGTGGACATCACCGCGAAGACTGTCGCAGGTACACTGTTCGAAAATAGGATTTCCAGATTCGGCACGCCATTAAAACTGACAAGTGATCAAGGTACTCAATTTGAGTCATCTTTATTCAAATCTTTATCATCGCTCATGGGAATAGAAACTTGCTGGACATCACCCTATCATCCCGCTTCAAGTGGTATAATAGAAAGATTTCATAGAAATTTTAAATCATCTCTTATATGTCACGACGCTTGCAGATGGGTTGACTCTCTTCCGACCGTACTACTTGGATGGTGAACAACCATTGAAAAAAAACATTAACTCTACTCCAGCACAGATTATCTACGGAACCAATCTCAGATTACCTGGGGAATTTTTCAGCCCAACTTCTACTAAAACTGACTCTATCATCTATGTGCGACGACTACAACGCATGATGAATCGAATCACACCAGCACCAACTTCATCTCATTCCCGGCTGGAAATATTCCACCATAAAAATCTAAAAGACTGTTCGTATGTTTTTGTTCGTCACGACGGAATTCGTCGATCACTTCAACCACCTTACCATGGTCTAAATCGATTTTTGTCAAAGCCCGACAAACTATTCAAGTTATTTGTTAATGGTAAAAATTCATTTATCAATATCGATAGATTAAAGACAACATTTATACCACATGAATTTCACGAAGCAGATAAATCCTCATCCATCGCTAAGAAAAACAATCTTCAAATCCTGTTTTTATTTCTAGAGCTGGACGTAGAGTTCAATTTCGCAATCAACTTTGACACTGAAAGGGGGGTCCTGTAGAGGAACTACAGACGAAATACTTAAATAAAAAGCACAAGAGAATAATAAGCACTTACCTTTAAATTTCACGATAATATTTCTTATGTTGCATAACAGCTTGGAAAGGTGCTCACCGAGAAAAGTACTTTTAAATACAAAGTCAATCCTCGGTGAGATCTCATCACGAATAAGTAAAAGTGCGAAATATCTTCGAAAACAAGCTATTAAATTTCCTGAATAATTAAAGCGAACTTCACTCACTGCAACGTAAGCAGAAAAGGACGAAGATCCAGTTTGAAAAAAGTCGCTGTCCTATCGTTGTCATACCAGCAAGGTATGGCAAAAAAAAGTTAGCGACCTCTACTAATTAAAGATGCAGCATGGAATCCACAATAGGATCGACTGCGGACCACATCGGCAAAGCAATAAAGCACTGGCTGACTTCGGGGAAAGCGATGTCTTCAAAGCAGCTGAACGTTTTCTAACCGTATGCAAATTATTATTGGACTTTCTTCTCTGTTTATGTAAAACTGCTCTGTATGAATAGCCGATACCTTTCCGAACAAATTGTGTCTATTTTGGGGTCATATTACTGATCACTATGTTATTGAAGCTGCTCATATTGATGCTTTGTAAAAAATAAATTTTAAATCTTTGTTTAAATTTAGACTTTATATTTAACCAAAAATTAATAAGGTCTAAAAAGGAATTATTAAATTTAATCAACAGTAAAAAAGTTAAAGTTCTAAGTTTAAATCATAAAATATTAAACTCCTTTTTTTCCTAGAAACTAAAAATAATTTGAAATTTTAAATGTTAAATTCCTACAGTTATACACTTAATACATATACACTTGCAGGCAAAAGTTTGCGTACAAACCCACAATAAACATTTTAGAGAGAACAAAAGTACATTATAGTGTCAATATTAATTTAATTTTTGTACAAAATATTTTTTAATTCCTTAACTATCAGTAACAAGGAAGTGAAGGTGCTCTATTAAAAATAAATGGAATACGCCACCTCTCTGACTCTCTCATTCGTCTAGTCTCTCTGGTGGGCGGGCTTGTCGTTGCCAAGTGTTATTAACAACAACAACAACTATCTGTAACAATTTCAGGATGATAACGAGCATTGTTTTAAAGTTATAATAATAATAATTAAAAATTGCACAAAAGTCAGTCAGAAAAAATTTACGTACAGATAAAAAAAAATCTGTAAAAAAATAGCTTCTATGGACTGCCAGTTAAACTTTAATATCTGATTAGAAAATCTTTGTCTAAGAACCTCTTCCTATCGTTTAGGCATAGAGTGGACTATCTCCGCGTTTTCCACAGAGGAAATATGATTTTATTCCATCATAATCACTCTTTTCAGTATATCTTTCGATGGTGTGCTATGTTGCCAAATTTTATGTTCCAATAAGTCCCGTAAATGTTCGATGGGGCTTACGTCTGGCGATTGTGATGGCGTATACAACTGATTTTTGATATTATACAACAGCCAGAGCTTTATGTTGTGGGCAGTGTGCTTTAGATCATTGTCTTGTCGAAAACAAAAATCATTGCTAAGGTTCAAATATTGCGCACTCTGATTCAAATTTTGCTGTAATATATTTAGATATTCCATATGATCTATAGTGGAGTCTATAAAAGTTGATCGAAATGCTATATTTGCAGCCATGCTCCCCGAAATCCGAAGCAACCTCCACCATGTTTAAGTGTAGACACAAGAGTTTGCTTATCAAAAGCCGTGTTTTGTTTTCTTCCCACCAGTTAAAATCATTTGATGCCGAAGATATAAAACGTTCTTTCATCAGATGCTTACTCTTTTCCCAAAATTCAGAAGGTTTCTCTACAAACTCAGTGGCAAAGTTTAAATGTTTTTGCTTATTGACAGTTGAAATATCAGGCTTTCTACGAGCTATATGGCTATAATAGCTAGATTTTTTTCAGAATTTTTCGTATTGTGTCTTCTTTAAAATATTTTAAACCTTTCTCTAATATCAAATACTATTTGAGATGCAGTAATCTTTGGATTTAAACTACCAAATTTCAGGATGTATCTCATTTCTTGTAAGGTGAGCATAGATGGATGGCAACACCAAGGGTTTGAAATAAGAGATTTCGATGATTTGTAATTATTGATTACTCTTTGGATAGAAGAAAAAGTCCATCTATCCTGCTATTTGCTCGAAGAGTGTTACCTTCATTCCTTAGTCTTAATATGATTTTCCTTTTGTCCGGAGCAATCTCTTTTCCATTAGAATTCCTTTTATGTCTACTTTTTTGTAAATACTAATGTATCATGACAACTAAAGATGGTTTTTTAATCTGTTGTATTACCACAAGAAATAAAATTAATAAGTGGTAAAAAATAAATGTAGAGAATATTTCATTTCATACAAGCTCATAGAGGTTAAAAAACGAAGACTAATTTCCAAAAATTTTTGTAATTTGAAACTGTTCGCAAACTTTTCCTAATAACTTTTTGTGTAACTTTTAACTATTATTATTGTAACTTTTAAACAATGTGCGTTATCATCCTGAAATTGTTACTGATAGTTAAGAAATCGTATTATATTATATTATTTTTATATAAAAAATACTTTATATAAAAATTAAATTACTGTTGACAATATAATGTACTGGACATTTTCTGTGGATTTTCTGGCAAGTATATATATATATATATATATATATATATATATTAATATTGTAATCAATATGTAGACAGAAGACAAATAAGTATTTATAAGTTATACATATTGCATCGTTAATAGAAATAATGCCACTTAGAAGGTCATCGTTTTCAAACTTCAAATAGCATTTTGAACTTTAAAACTGTAAAATTTGCTGCATATTGAATCATGTGAATCAGAACTATTTATTTACTTTTCTGTTACATAAACATTACAAATTTTATAAATGATGTGTTTAAGATATTCCTTATATAAAATAAAATTCATAAAATATTGACATTTTTAAATGAAAGCATGCAGTAAAACATCAATAAATATTATAAAAGTGGAAATACCACTTTTTATACACTTTAAAATGAAAATAAATTTACTGGAAAGAGAGCTAAAAAAAACAAAATATCCACTCTTACAAATCAGAAATATTAGAATAGTGGAGGCTGATTGATTCTCATGATAAAACAAGAATAAGTAGTTCAGATAGCGGTGTCTACAACTGGAACTATTTGAAGAAACAATATTTTTCTTTGCTGTGTCTTGCAAGGTTTTCCCTAATAAATTAGACTAGTTTCTGTTGTTGTTTCAAATTTTGATTTTGTTCATTCTTCAATTAATAGAAAAGATAATTCATTTCCCATTTATTAAATTCTAAGAACATTTATATAATTATTTTTATCCAATGATTAACATATTTTAGGAAAGATTTTAATCTTAAACTTTTAATTTATATAAAAATCTTATTTTTCAGTAAATTTAGTGAGTATTCTGACTTTCTGATTTTATTTTATTTATTCAAGATATTTTTAAATTTTTTAAAGTTTACGTCACTATCACTCAAAAGAATTTTAATTATTTTTACAAATATTTTTACTGCTAAGTACAATAACTTCCATTGATTATATCAACTTATTGAAACTTATTTCTAGTCATAGTTTGTAATAATTAGGAATATTATATTTCAGTTTCCAATAAAATATTTGAGATCTTTTCACACAGTATATAAGAACATATTCTGGTAAAATGTAGTCAAGTCAAGTGTAAAAATATACGTAGAAATTATAAACTGCATGTTTAAGAAATTGAATTTAATTAATCAAGAAAAAAAACAACATTCAAAAACACTATATAAAGTACAATATTAATATTAATAAAACATGTTCAGAAATGTATTTGAACGTATTTCTAAAATTAAAAGATAAAATTAACAAAACCATTTAAATAAAAAAACTAAGAAAGAATGACAAAATTAAATGATATTAAATTTTAGGGAAACAAACAATTAGAAATTATATAAAAATCGTGAACGTAAGCAATAACCATTTGAACTTATTTAATTAGTTAAATTTATTATTGAATAAAATTATTTTAATTATGTAAAATTATATGTGAGAAATTTCAAAGATATAATATTTAAGAAAACATTTCTAATTTATTTAAAATTTTTATAATGAGATTAAACCTAATGTGATTAATATAATTTAAATCATATTATTTTTACGAAAAATATTTTTTTTAATTTATATTAATATAATAAAATAATTTTTTGTCTGAAATTAAATAGGCAATTTATTTCTTTATTTTAATATAATAAAAATGTAAAAGAAATCAAATAATTTTACCAATTTTAAGAATACAATTTATTTTAAAATGATTTTTATTCGCTTATGGGACTAGTGTTAACTGTAAATTTTTATAATGTCATTGTTTATTAATTTCATAAATTTAATTTAAAAACAGTTTGTATTAAAAATAGATATACTGAACAAGAAATACATAACTTATTAATTTTTTCTTTTGTACTAAGAAAAATTGCAGAAGACAGATCGGTCATATGTTTTCAGAACCATTTTTACCAAAACAATGATTTCAAGCAATTAGCAATTAAAATTTTATTGATTTTGATTGATTATTTTCATTTTTGAGATTTGCGTTTATATTTTAACCCACTTAAATGGAGTGGAATTTATATTTCAAATCCTAATTATTTATGTTACATTTAAAACGATGAAATGAAACAATTGATACATACATATTATAAAAAAGTATTGAAATATTGCTTAGCAAATTCTTTCTAATTGATTCTATATGAGATTATTTCTGTTACATAAAACATTATGCAAAATAAGAATGAAATGATAACGAAGCATTCGAACTACTGATTAATCTAAACAGAATATTATATAACGTTTAATATTTTCTACAGTTTGTGTAATTAAGAATATAAGTAAAATAATATAATTTTATTCAATATTACAAAATATTATGAAATTTTATTGGACTTTGTAACTTTTATTTACTGTAATTTACAATGGATTTAAATTAACAATAGATCATATTTACCAACTCACATTATTACCTGTGAACCACACGAAATTATTAACTCTTCTAGTAAAAATATGTGTATTATCTTAAAGAATTGATTAGGTAAATGAAGATTTGATTAATTTTAGTAAAATGAACCTGCTGTATTTGAAATGTATTAAGATTTTATTGTTAAGCTATTGAATTTGGGAAAGGAAATGTTAATTTTTTTTTCTTCTTTTTAATCATATAAGGACATAAGTTAGTATCAAACAATTATTTTAACAAATACAGTGTTATAAATAAATTGCATTGCACTCACTAAATATATAGTGTATAATATTACAAAATATATAGAACTATATATTGTAATAAATGTGTAATCAAATTTAGTTTCTTAACTCTATTTAGAATAATGTGTAATAATGTGAATGCTGAGTAATTTAGTAAGTACTCACACACACAATTAGTGTATTTTAATCTTAATATTTCAGTGAAATTTTATATTGATTTGCCAAATATTAGTTTGGGGAAAAAGTAATCCATTATTTTTTCAGTAGACGTCTGTAGTGATTGATATCTCGTCAGGTCTCTATCAAACAATTTCAGATTTATGCTCGTTGGAAAAGTGACATTTGACACTAAAAAATCCTCTTGCGGTTTTTTGTTTGATTAATTCAGTTACGAGTACAACGTTTTAAAAATCGAAGACAACAAACTGAAAATTGAATACATTTTCGTTTTTCTCTTGTAACGGCGAAAAAGATAGCCAGGTGGCTAAAATTGTGAAAGGTGTTTATTGTCCTATATAAGACTGTAATAACCAGTTACGTACAATTTTTGTTTCGTCGATTCCATTCCGGTATTTTTGATGTTAGAGATGCACCTCGCATGTGAATACAGCATCGTCGAAAATGTCTGTAAAATATCAAAAATGGTCGAAATTGACCGCATGTTAGCAGTAGTAACGCGTAAGTTCTAAAAATCTACATGATAACTGTTTTAAACCTTTTTACAAAGCGAATCTAAAAGAAGTTACATAAAGTTCAAGTAAAAATAATGGATTTCTTTTTCCCCAAACTATTAAACCCTCTAAGTAGAAAGAATCAAAATTTAAAGATACTTGCTTTAGTTTCAATAAATCATTTTTGGATAAGTGTACTTGAGTAATAACTTCATATTTTTGTTATTAAAATCATAAAACATCTCTTAAAATCATTTGCGAATAAATTATCTCTTTTGCATTAAATAATGCAATTAGGAACAAAAAACTCATGGGCAATTATTCCCACTTGACTTCTAACAGAAATCCTGATAAGTAATCAACGGAGACTAATATTTCATCCGCAGGTGATTTTACAACCATAAACTTTATTTTCCCTTTGATTTCATTAAGGAATTTCAGTAATTATCGCTGTTAAGTGTCCCTTTTAAAAATCAAAATTATTTTGAACTACAATTTATATTTGTTTATTTATGCTAGAGTTTTTTTTCATGGTAAATACAAAATAAATTAATCATCAATTTGCATTTATTTAAAATACATTAATGTATGCAGTTTAACTTTTTTTAATTAAATTTATTTACATTTCTTATTCCTTTAAATGTTTTCAAAAGTTATATGCAATAATTTTTTACGTAAAAATTTGAAGTTTTATAAATTATTCATTGTGTTACATTGGGGCATAATTTTCCGTTTTTATACGTTGATTTATTTTAGATTAACTCGTGCTGACAGTCGAGCAGTAAGAAATCCGCCTTTCCACTCAACATTCTAGTGTTCACGGCCTTTCTGAGACTTAGATGATTGAAATGGTTGCGAATCCATTTTAAAATGTATATATATGTAGTTCTGATCTGATTAACCCAAGTTTTCCAAAGCTAAATGATGAGAGACAAATGAACCTTTTAGATTAAGATAATTTAACGAGCCTTCAGATTTCCATTTCATTTACACTGTACATTTTTACAAGAACTTTCTGCACTGTACCCTTAATCGGTATAACCATTCACTAATAAGAAAATATGTAAAAATATAAAGCTTTTAATAAAAGTAAACAAATATTATTTTCAATTTTTTCTATATATAAAATATATTTTAAAAATAAACAAAAATATTATTTTAATTGGATTCATTTTTATCAAAAAAATTGATATTTAAATTTGCTTAATGATATTCAAATGAATTCATGATTGCATTTTGAATTCATTATTGAAATAAGAAAATTTCTTTTTTGTACATTAAATAAATGATCAATAATAAAAAATCAAAAATATTTAGAACAATTTCTTAAAAATAAATATTTTTTTTATAAAATTAGTTAATGCTATTTATAAAAGTATTTTCTAAATGAAACAACAAGATAAATACTTTTGCTTGGGAATTGGAAAACCATGGATCCAATAATCACAAAATTAAATGGACTAAAGTAAATTTAGAAATCCTCTTGTATTATTGAAATAAGAAATCAAAATAAATTACTAAAAACGAAATAGAAGCATCATTTTCCGGAAGAACTTTAAAAAAGTCTAATGAGTATCTATATGCAAGTCACTATTAAATCGATCTTGTCAGTCAGTTTTAATACATTAATCATTACCATTCATTTATTTTTAAGTTATATACTGCTTCCTTAATATGTTTTTTTATTTGTAAAGGAGGAACAAAATATTTCCACATAGCGAAATACTTGTTAAATTTACTATAAATCTTTCATTTTTGAAAATATACCAGATCGTTTTATTCCAGTTGACATTTAAAATTGCAGTAAAAATGAATGGACAATTATGGTTCAAACACATGTCATTACACAAGATTTTCTTTCTAATTGACTTCTTGCTTATAATGACTATATATTTCATTATTATAATATTTACAGTTGTTATGAATAAAAAATCAATCAGAAAGAAAATTCTTGTTCTCAACAATATTCTGAAATCTTGTTAAAATATTTTCTCTTTCCTTGAATACATTGTCATTTTAAATTATTGGAGGAATGTAACGTTAGTTAATACTGTTTATTTGATTAGAGTTTGGTCAATTCAAAAGAATTAAAATAGAGAATATAAATTAAGCCATTTTAACTCTAACAATAATTTTCACTCTATGTTTAAATTTTCTATGTATCATATTATGAGACTACGTTTACAAAATAAACGACTTTTCAAATTCTTTCCTTATTCTTAATTATTTTTAACTATATGATGTTGGTTTTATTTTATTTTTAACTATATTTTTAACAATATTTATGTCAACTCGGATGCTCTATAATCCTACATGAGTATTGTCTCAACAATACTTTTACTTATAATCATATGAAAGTAAATCGCTGAAAGCAGTACTTTTTTCTTAGAATTTTTGGAAATTAATACATTTAAGGATAAAACTATCAAAATGAAAAATCTTTAACATATATATTTCAAGGGTAAATATTACAGAGTCCAATAAAATAAGCAGAATTTTAAAAAATAAATTGTCAAATACGCATTACTTAAAAACCAGGAAATTAATAAATTCTATGAATTAGAGTAAAAAAATAAAATCGAGTTATGATAATCCAGGTTTTCCAGTTTTTTTGAGAAAAATTTTTTAACATTAATTCAATTGACATGAAATGTTTTCCCTTTTTGAAGATTGAAAATTTTGAAATTTATTTCATGATTTCTTTACAGATTTTTTGCTTTATCTTATATAAATATAATGAAACGATACTCACAGAATATCAAAAATGTTTTTTTCATAATTGTTAGACAAACACAAAAATGTTACCAGATGTTTGATAATTTTGTAGTTTCTCTAAACTTTTTTCCTTTATCAACTATTTGTTGCAAATATTTCAAGAGTGCAAATTACAGGGGAGTAAAAGTTCAATAATTTCAGCTTAGTAATCTGTTTTTCTCACATAAATAAACTTGTAAAATTATTCAGCATCTTTAAATTAATCTAATCCTTGTTATGTTACTGTAAATAGTTTTTAATTTGAAATTTTTAATTCTTTAAAGGAATCTCTCCAAGCTCTTCCTGGCATGTTTTGATCGATAATTTGTTAGTGATGAAAACTCTTTTGCAAATTAATAAATTCAAGTATTTAATACCACAAATATTTCCTTAAATTAAAAAACTTGTTCTATCTGTTCAATAATTCCAAAATAAATGGTCTATATTTAAGGTCCTAAATCATGGATTTCTTTATTTAAAATAAAAATGTGGGCCTTAATTTTAAATATACCGAGTAGAGTTATATATAACATTCATCGTTCTACATCTTCTGCATATATAGGCTCTTAATAAATCTAATAATAATTTCTTAATATAAATTAATTCTTTTAGAAATAACAGATAAAATTCGTTATTTCTGAAAGAATTAAAACCTCTTTGAAAGAGTTAAAGTACCTTATGTCTTAATAGATCTTAATTTACGATCGTCAATAAAATGTTCCGGCTATCCTATCCAGATACCAGTGTAGTTATTTTTCAAGCACTTTGTATAAACTAAAATCATCTATTCAATTTTTTCACAACAATTATAAAAATTTTGATGGTATACAAAAGAAGTTAAATATGACTAATATTAAATAAATTTTATGTATATAATATTTGTTGTTGTTCAAGAAAGTCGTTATATTTCTGTGAGCTTCATTATTTATGTGATTTTTAAAATTGTTTTACTTAAAACTACGAATGTCTCAAGTACTAAAAACAAAAATACCAAGTAATCTTTGTCTTTTGTTTCATTCTTAAATCAAAATTTAAAATCAAATTTTATTCTTATATTGTCTAAAATTTTCTTCTGATAAAAATAAATACCTTGTAATTTATATCACAGGGGTTGGAATTTAATAAGCGAACAATTTTTTAAGATAATGCCTTTGGTAAAAAGTTAAACTTTTTATAAAATGAAAATCCAATCCTTTAAATTTACGAATAAAATAATTAAATGGAGTACAAATATTTATTCAAAGCAAATTTAAAGCTTGATTAAAAAATTGATTGTTTATAGTTTACTTATTTTCAAATACATAGAAAACTTTTATCGTAAGCATTCTGCTCCGACTAATTAAATTATTAGTATAATATTGATAGTAATATGTAAAAATTTAGATGAAAACAGAAAAAAATAAGTTTATTATATGAAGTTAAAAAGAAAGCATAAGTATAAAAATTGAAGCTACAATTTATTTTCTTATAATATAAATCAATATCATTACCAATGATAAAATGTCAGTAATGGCTAGCATTATAGCAATTCAATAAAATTCAACAAAGATAAAGTATGATAAAACTCTCAAAAAATAATTTAAAAATAAAATCTGGTAGCTTATAAAAAGAAATTTTTTGTCGAATCAAATTATAAAATAAAAATGTAAATCATTGTTAAAAATAAATCAAAACAAAAGAACAAAAAGTAGGAGCTACAATAAGAGAAAATTTAAAAATACACAGTCAGATTGTCAAATATTTTCTTCCCTTAGGATAAAAAAAATACTTAACTTTTTGCTTACTTATGAATTAACAAATAAATCAAATATAAAGAGCTAATAAATCTTAAATGTGCTTTACAGAGTTGCTTCATGTAATAGTTTTATTTCAACGAAATAAATTTAATATTTGAAATTTTGATTAAGAAACAATATTTTTTTTAAATTAAAACACTAATTTTATACGTGAAATTTAATATAATATTTCGTAAATCAAATCGTTTTTGTAGTGTAAAATAACTGTAAAATAAGAAACAATCTTATCGGAAAAGTATTTAAAGCCATTTTGTGATTTTACTGTTAAATACTGAAGTTTAATTTAACAACATAGAATGGTAAATGTTTACACAAAATAAGCACTAAAGCATTTAAAAGTATTATGAACATATATTTATGTAATCCAAATTAAACTAACGCACATATATGATGATTATTGTCATGCCTGAACATTTATCATCAACTTGCATTTGATTTAGCTTGATAGCATTGATTTATATAAGATATTAGACTTAATCAATGACGTGACTTAAAAAGATAAAAAATATTATTGTATTGAACATATATTATATTAATATATATATATTATGAATCATAAAATATCTTTTTTAAGTGCATTTTAATAAAATTTTCAAAGAGACTAACTAAAAATTATTATTCAGTATTTATCAAAAAAGCTACATGCCATAAGACATAAAATTTAAGGTATATTTAATGTCTTTGAACTAGATTAGGTTTTGGAATTTTAAAATGATATCGATTGTTTCTCTAACTTAAATAATGAGTGATAAATTACAATTTAAATTAGCAAAAATAATAAATGCATCTAGAATGAAAGAAAGTAATAATGATATAATAAAAATAATGAAATATATATATATATATATGGAATATCATGAAATATATATATGTATATAAGTTTCATGATATTCGATGAAAGATGCTCAATTTCTTTTGGAATAGATGAATGTGTGTGTGAATGTATATATAATTCAGCATCTTTCTTTTCTTTTAGTATACAGCTTCATAGATTTGAGAAATATTTTGGATTAGTATTTAATCACTTCTATATAATAACAAGAAACTTCAGTAAAATTAATGCGTATTAACTGAAATTTCATAAAAATTATTAATTTTACCTAAATTTTAATATATCATAAAATTTATTATTATTATTATAGTAAATTTTATTAATGTCATAAATATATATTCATAATGATTTAATGTTTTGTAATATGAATATATTGATCTAGCATGGTTAACGAGTTGATATTCTGATTTTCTCATAAATGAAAGAGCGACACAATTGGGAAAAATAAACAAAATTTAAGTTAACAAATGTCGTAAATTGGACTAGTTTTGAATTTAAAAGTAAACATTTCTAATAAATTTATAAATCATAAATTTATTATGCTTAGGAATGCTTATGTATTGCTTAGGAATCTTCTCTTCTAATTTTTTGTTTTAGAAAAATAGTTTGATATTATTCTAGAATAAGTTAATAAACCTAAATACTTAAAACTGTGCAAGACGAAAGTTTAAAAATAAATATTCAGAGCATTTGCATATTATTATTCAAGTCGCATGTTATTGTTTGTAAATATACTATACTTCAAATTCAATGGAGTGTATTTAATTTATAAGATAAAAATTGCTTATTTTTATATGCTTCATTGAACACGCATACATAAATTTTCCTCTAACATATAAATCAAATCAGTATAAATTAAATATTCATCTAAATAATCCATGGAAAGCATTTTGTTTAAATGCAATTAATTTTAATATATACAAGTAATCTTTTATTTTGAAATCAATTTCAAAAGAGATTATGCAAAACAGTGACAGATTTTTTAAACAAGCAAATAAGTTCCTTTATGAAATTACTTTCATTACATTAAATAACTTATTTTTATTTTCTCACAGCCTGGGGAGAAATTAAATCGAATACTAACTTGTTTATTAGGGATTGAAATATTTTCAATGTCCTTAATAATACTTAAATATATTTATGTAAAGAATATGTTGATATTAATTAAAAAAACATTTATATATGACATATTCCTAAAATATCTACATTTTAAATTAAATACATGGTTAACTTGAAGTCATTTAAACTTATAACTTGAAGTCAATTAAATCACTAAAAATATATGTAAGAAACTATCATTTTACAAACATAATGTAAGAATGGCAAGATTCAAATTTGACACAAGAGGCATGTTAACATTAAAAGTCTCTATCTTTTCACAGCGCAAAGTACGTATTAATGTAAGTATACGGATGTAAAATCATTTTCTTAAAAATAAACAAAAAATACTAAAATAATTTTACTTCATGCTCAAGTACCTTAAAAATCTCACTGATAAAATAAAAGAAAGACCAAATATGTGTATGCATCACATGAACTATACAAATTTCGAGCAACAACATTGAAGACACATTTTTATCCTATAATAAACATTTTAAAAAATCAAACGACCGAGGGATTTTAAGAAATACTGAAAAACTTCCTGTGAAAATAAGATTGTTTAACTAACTATATAGAAGCTTTAATAAAATTACAGCTGCAAAATGTTAAAATCATGTGCTGTCGAGGAATAAATTTTTCAAAAACATCATGGTGTCAAAATATCAATTTCTATTAATATAGTTAAAAAGTTTATTAAATTTTACAAACACTCTCAAGTATTAATCAATTATTAATAAAACAAAATTTTATCCATGTTTAAAAATTGTCATTTTAACTCTCATTCCGTTTCATGTGCCACTATTAAGGACATATATAATTCTCGTCTGAGAATCCCTCATAATTTCTTTATAGAATATCCAAATTATTTTAAGATTTATAGAACAGTGCTTAATAGACGATAATATTATGTCACCATTTTCAAATCAAAAATCCCGCTTTTAATACCAGTGAAGATATTTTAATAAATGTACATCTATCGGGGTGGCAGCTTGGGAGTTTTCTGTGTTTCCTTCCTTTAGAAAGGTGAATACGTCAATGAAACACTCTTCAAGAAAGCAATTAATTATACAAACTCTTCCGTGGAAAGCAACTTATTTTATGCAATTGCATTCTCTTTTTGAATAAATAACTTTAAAAGCATAAGTAAATAGTTCTGTTAATGTATCAAATTGTTTTAAAATAATCTAAGGGTAGCAACAGGTATCTACTATATTCTGATCAAGTACAAACTAAAATTTAAATTAAGAAATCGAAAAGTACGAAACGTTTTTTTGAGGATAAAGGAACTCTTTCTAATGAATTTAATTTCAAACAAATTTAATTTAACATTTTAAATTCTCAGTACACATATAAAATATTTAACCATTATACAATTTATATATATATATATATGTATTCAACAACTTTAAGAAAGATAAAATTTATTAAAAGTAAATATATAAAATTGAAAAAATCAGACAACATTATTACAAAATTAGGAAACAGTGATTCATTTTGAGATGACGTAAGTTGGTAAACAAATTTTTTTGTGACTGCCAAAAATTACTCCATTACATATCAATATTAATAGAAGAATATAGTTTGAAAGTGCTCTAAGTTCATAACTTTCATTGAGTTACTTAAATTAATCTGGACTAGTTGAAAACTATTTATTTTGGTCAATTTTTTTCACAATCATTGATTAGTTATATTCTATATATTGATTAGTTATATTCGTATACAACCCCTCAAATCGAAAGGAACTACCCTGCAAATTAAATAAGAATAGAGAGAATTGTGGAAGAATGCATGTCACATTTAATTTTATATTGTCTTTCTGAAATGTGGTGGAAACATCCGATAAATAGAGACAACTTTGAAAGCACAGATCTATAGTGCTGCTTAAAATAAGGTTTAATTATGGTGTGTAAAAATGGTGTATAATACGCACTATGTTGCTATACTTCGTAACTAAAACGTATTTTAGAATTCCAATAATTAGTAAAAGTATTGTTAAATATTTAATTACCCTGATATGATTTTTATAGAGTTGATAAATATAATTATTTGAACCATATATAAATGCATTTTACAGCAAAAGTTGAGCCGTACTGTTAATAATACGAAGGATTTGAATCCAGAATCCAAGATAATTGTTGAAAGCTTCTTATGATTTCTAGTGTTTCATATACTACCTTTTCAGATGGATTTAGTTTAAAGAAAATGAATTATTGTTTTTATCCTTAATTAAATAAGATTTTGTTCAAAGAAAATTAATAAATTTTCTTAACCAAATCCGTCTGCAAAAAATAAACTTCTTAATTTTGATAATTATATGAAAAAAATAAAGAGAACAAAAGGGGTTATAAAAATATTATTTTAGAATAGCAAAAGTTAAAAATGAAATGAAACAAAATACTTTTATTTCCTATACTATGGCATCATTTACACAACTCTTGTAGTTAACCATATATCTCTTTGTGTAAACCACTACTTAAAAATTACTAATCATCATATATTCCTTGACAGAATAAATAAAGGTAAAATTTCAGATATTTCAACTTTTTTTCATTTATTCTCCTCAAACGTAGACTTCAGATATGTAAAATCTATTTGTATTATGTTAACTTTAGAAAGCATTACAAGATATTTGTTGTTAAATGTATTAGTAGATTTTTTAATCGTACTCTCTATTGAAATGGAATACTATACAGGCATAACGTGAACATATTTAATTAAATACTCATTCCTTTTGTTTACTTTATAAAATGTCTTATTTTCTTCTCATGAAAAGGAATTTCAATAGTATAACATGAAATCAAAAATTATAAAAATGAAAATAAAAGTAAAATGCTTTTTAAATTGAGTGAAACATTTATCACAATAATATCAGTGGTTCATGTCTATAAGAGTAACATATAAACATATATTATATTTGAAAATCAGCAGTCACTGTTGGAGCCTTTAAAAGCTATAAAAATTCATAAAGGGCTTTCCAAAAACTTTAATATGTAATGGCCGATGTATAAAACCCTTTCAAAAGTCTATTAAAAAATGTAGCATATTTTTGTTTAAATATGTAAATAAAACTCCAATAATTTTAAAATGTAAAAAATAATTTTTTAAGTTTATTCATCTCTTTAACTTACCTTCTGATATACATTCAACAATAGCTAATATTTTCAATGTAGAAATACTAATTTATTATTCACCGCATGCATTTTCATTAAATTCCAACATCAATATTAACTGTATAAGCATCTAAAAAGTTTTTAAATTATCTGTAGTTAACTATTCAAAATGAATGGTAAGGAATTAAAGAAAAAGAATACACATTAGAAACATGGACAATGTAATTTTGTTCATTTCAATTAAATTGGTTCTAACTGAAGAAAAATTCAAAATAAAGTCAAACAAAGCATTCATTAGGACTTTTTGTCCGTTGTTTCTTAAATATAAAAATCACTTAAGATTCTCTCCTTCTGTAGGAATGGCAGCCAAATTTTTATTGAAATGAAATGCATATTGAAAGTTCTATTTATTTATTTGGTTATTGTAAAAACATTTAACGTTTTATTCAGATAAAATTTGTAAAAATGGTTTTGATGACATGAATAACTACAAATTTAAGAATAAATATCAAACATCTGATATCCTTTTTTAGGTTTTAAGAAAATTATACTAGTATATTATACCATAAATATCTTTTCGCTCAACATACAATTAATCTATTTCTTACAAAATGAATAACAAATTATTTTATCCATTAGATATAAAAAACTAATTTTCGAGGCATATAAATTACTTTTATTATAATTTTCATACATTTTCGCAATCTATATTTTATAATATGCTTTTCAGATTACAAGAAAATGAGGTTTTGATCTGATTAACTATTATAAGAAATGATTATATTAATATATATTGTAATTCTGAAGTAGGCTTTTTCCACTTACATGTTTTACAGATTATCTTGTTCTTTAATAATAACCACGAAAATGGAAAATCCTTATAGGAAATTAATTTTGTTAATATTTACATCTTATGAGATGTGAATATTTTCACTTGAATTTTATATATTATTTCAAGTGAAATTAAAAATAACCTTTAATTCACGTGAAAAAAACCTTAAAAGTTTACATAAAAATAAATGCATTTTCAAAAACATCCTTTTATTTTTTTCTAAAACTATCCATTTTTACAGCTAATATTATTTTACTTTACAAATTTTGTTCATATTATTAAAATTTACTGATTAATCAACAATTCTAAGGTAATATGCCTCTTTAATTGAAATTTTGTGAACCATTTCTTTAAAATCGTTCATAACTTTATATTTTCTAAAAAAATTATTTTTAAACATAAAATTTCACATCAGAATATGTATTTTCATGGAAAGGACAAATATTTACATTTTATGTATCTGCGTTGATATATTCTGTTAAAAAATAATATCATTATTGATTTCAATATTTAAATATAAGGATTAATATTTCAATATTTAAATATAAAAATGTATGTACAAAAATATGCATGTTTATTTTATTTACAAGATAGTTTTAGATACATAATGTTTAATAATTTGCTTAAATATGAAATTAAAAAATACTTGAAAATGTAAATTCATAATTAAAATAAAATGAATACGAATATTATAGATTCAGTTGATATTATTACCATGGGTAATAATATTTGGATTATAAAAAATGTGACTGTTCACTAAGAAACTTATTATATACATAAGTATCTGTAAATTTTTATCCAAAAGGAGATGTAAATATTGTAAAAGCCATTGATTTAAAGACATATATAAACATAAATATATGTCAACTGAAAAGTTTCTTTATAACCCAAAGAGAAAGTAAAAGATTTCAGGGTAACATTCTATCATTTATAAATAATAAGAAGTTATCATTTGTATACCTCTTAAGATATTTAATCCAGAAAATTATTCAAAATTCTGTATACCCTGAAACTTTATTGATTATCATTTTGAATAAATTTTCAGATTAACAAGTAAAGTTATTTCTGGCAATGTTGGCTGTTCTATGTACCGATTTCCCAGAATCTCTGTTTCATACTTTTTCGCTTTTGAAGGAATTAAAAAAGTAAAAATATTTAGAAATAAGAATATCAAAGATACTAATTAGTTATAAGTATATTAATGTTTTCACACACATATAAACTATATTACATTTTCAACTTTATGAGTTTCTTAAAAATATTATTTTCAATTACAAAATCATTTTATGCAAATAAAATTAAAAAGTTTTGAAACTGGGAATTTAACAAATTTTTTAAAAAAATATTTTTTTAAGAAAAATAATTAACTTTATGAAAATTTATTTGCAATATAATGTTTCCGTTATTGGGTTGTTCAGAAAGTCATTTCGTTTTTCCCTCTTGAATCAGTTTTTTGCGAGGGAAAACCAGCCATTTTATGAGTATAAATCCATGCTACGACCAGAAAAATAGTAAAAGATATTGGGCTAGAATTGACAATATACAATTCAATAAAATATTTACTCGCAATTCATTTTTCATTTTCATAAAAAAAGAACTAACTTTCTGTACAACCCAAAAAATATTTTATTTTAAAATATTTATTGGCTAATTATTGGAAAAATGTGCAATTAGCTTTTTAAAATCTAAATATAATTTCAAAATTACTTATCTAAATTAAGAAACATTTTAATTGAAATTTTGTTATTAGTGACTGTAATTAATAAAAATAAACAGCTTATATGCAGCACAACTTAACTCATTAATGCCTACATATTAATAAAAAATAATCTTTCTAAAAATAAGAATGTTTACCAACGAATATTTAAGGCTAATATTCACTAAAAATACTATTAAATTTTATATTTGTAGTTACATAAAATTGAATTTTCTCTATTTCTACGATTGCTTTCATAATCAGGAAAATTTAAATGGGAAACGTTAACTGAATTTAAATGAAGATTGTGACTCACTCTTTAGTTTCATAATAATTCAGTAATAGCTTTATTGATAAAACTTCTTCTGGTATAAGCAAAAATGTTAAAACTGTTAAAATCAATATTTTTAACAGGAAAGATGGTTGTCTACAGAAGGTCTTCTATCACCCATCTCATGTTGCTGTTTTCTAGATTCTATTGAAAGATCTTAAACTTGTGTTTACAACAACCACACATTTGGTTTGCAGATGATATAGTTAAATACGTCAGAGATAACTTTGGCGAAACGATCTCCAGCATCATGCCCAATGACTATAAGCGAATTGAGACTTGGTGTAATAAGAATTTTTCTGGGAATTCTCAAAAAACTACAATGATTGCCTTCAGAAATAAGAATCTTAGCCTGAAAAGGATAATATTATAATCATGAATTAACTCATGTTCCTAAGACGCGAACTTCTTAGAAATGCATTTGGGAGAACTTGGGGCTTAATTTCCAAAGTTATTTAATGGATTTATGCAATGATAATTTACCTTATCGTTGCTTACGGCTTAGTAATCTGGTTGCCTGGAATCAGAAATCAAGCTGCTAAGTCATATATATTTTTCATGTATTTTGAAATAAATAACCTTGAAATAATAGCTCGTGATTAAAAGGTCCAATTATGATTGAAAAAAAAATATTTCAAATGTCTTATGTAAAATATTATGTGAAATAACTAAATAACATAATACTATTTTTTGTTTCTTACATCTTTAAAAAATTGCAATTCTATTCCCAAAAGAAAGCTTTATTGGCTATAATTTTACTCCCTTCCTGTCCAATCATCTCAAACGTTTAGTTTACTTCAAAATGTAAACTAAGCAAAAATCAATTATTGTATATATATACATTTATTGATTAAACGGGAAATTCTTAACATTTAGCAGAATCAAAATGCTTAAGGTTTTGTGTTTTACAATATTTCCAGAAAAAATTAAATACTCTAATGTTTTAGTTAACAATTTTTTTAATTATTAAAAATAAATAAATTGATATCTTTGTATGTTTAGTTGTTTCATTAGAAAAGCAAATAGATAAATTTCTTCAAAAATTTTATTTAAAAACAATTATAGACAAATGTTCTGAGGAACTTCACTTCCTTAAAATTATTAATTTTTAACAATTATTAAAAATGGACAATTGCTTTATTATTTTAACATATATTTTCTATTTTTAAAATTGCCTTGTATGCAAAATTCTGTGAATTATAAGTTACATTACAACAATTTTGTAATGAGATTTAATGAAAAATGTTCTCCGAACTTAAAATCAATCGGAACTGAATCATAAAAACAATTTTAATTTTATATTTTCAACATAACTAATTTTAAGGAATATTATAATTTTTGAATACGTTTTTAATATAAAGAGAATCGATGAATCTGTTTTTGAGAAATTTAAATATTTTAATCAATTAAAATATTTCTAAAATATTTGTAAGAGTATTATAATAACTAAAATATCTGCTTTAAAATGTATTGAAAATTCAGCACGTTTATATATATATGTTTTCTTTATTGAAATTTTATAATGTAAAATTCAAATTGATATTTTGCTCTAAGGAAAAAAAGATAAACATATTCTCATTATTTATCACATATCATTTAGAAAAGTTTTAATAATCTATAAAATATTTTCTCTTAAAAGTTAAATTAGAAATTTTGCTTTTTAATATCTAACTTTGATCAAATTTAATTTTAAAAATTTACACTTAATATTTTATTACATATTTTAGCAAGAAAATGATACATGCTATGTCTGCCTAAAATGGATATGCCTATGTATAGGTACTGGCACAAATAGTTGTGGCAGCAACTTGCAGATAAAATGAAGCCTCTGGGAAAATAAATTGTATAAATGCGAGTTAAGAACAGATGATTGTGCGCCAGGATAAAATTTCCACTAGATCATCACAAACATCAATTCAACTTGTTACATCTTCCTTCATACCAAACGTTGATCTCTTCATCATCTCAAATCGTTGGTATGATGTACGTATAAGCACTCATTAACCTTTAAGAGACATCTGCGTATAGCTCCACAACACTGGCAAACTTGTAAGACAGAGCGATGAATTTTGTTTCTCTCTGGGGTCAGATAAATTTCAAAATTAAATATTCAGGTCCTTCGATCACAGTTAGACTTTTTTTTGTACAGTGATATAACCAATACTCCTTGTAATGCGTGTTTCTATCCCATACGTTAACAGATCGTTTAAAATAGTTCGCAGTGTAACATTAACAACATAACGTTGTGTTCATTCCATACTGCTATCGGTTGTGCTACAATTTCCTATTTTAGTTTCAGGGAGACAGTTTTCAATAAGAAAATGCCGGGCACCATACTGCTTCCATATAAATGAATTGCCCTTTCATATGATTAATATTCTTTTCAGGCTAACAAAATTCTTTAATATTTCTATAATAGAAAATGCTAGACACATGTAAGTCCGTAAACTTCAGGCAGATCCCCTAAAATATCATAAGTCTATGAAACTATTAATGAATGCATGTGATAAACTACATTAGGAATCTTTAATACTTCATACTTAGAGTTAAAGGACTATGCATTTCTGTGAAGGGTAATTTTATATATTCATTTGATTATCTGTATGTAATTATTCGCGCTGTGGATCCCAGTAGCTGTGTTTTATTTATTTTCTTATTTTTATAAGAGTTGTACACGTTTTTAAATTCAAGGAAAATATTAACTTTCTTTGATGATATATTTTTCATTGTAAATATTTCGGGAAATTTCATTTTTATTGTAAAAGAATGTATATAGCACATTAATGGGATTGTGAGAAAAATGTTAAGGTAGTAACTATTTGAAGGATAATATGCATCGTTTTTTTATTATAATCTATAAAG
>JAPDSC010093491.1:3652138-3696729 GCA_026290005.1 Latrodectus geometricus | reverse complement strand
GTGTGTGTGTGTGTGTGTGTGTGTGTGTGTGTGTGTGTGTGTGTGTGATGTTACTATACTAGAGATAGTATTTATTTCTAGATAGATCCTATTTCTTGTGTACTATATATATAATACATACGAGAGAGATAAGTAGAGATTAATGATCCTCTACTCTAGAAATGCAGAAATTTGGAGAGAAAATTAATTGCTGAGACGTTACATAATTTGAATATGGTTCCAAAGTAAAAGACACTGTCGCGAAGTACTTCTTAACATCTGTCTTGTGTTGCACTAATGTGACATAAATGGATAAAGATAAAATATAAAATATGGTAATTTGAGCTTTTAATTATTATATCTTTATGCCTAAGAGTACTTATTTCTATTTCTCCACAAAATAAAAATATTACTATCCATTATTTATCCTTTATTCTACAATAGTTTGAGTTATTTATTGATGCTAAGTGCCATATATGTGGAAAGATTTCCATTTGACATATAATACATAATTTTATACTTTATCTGCAAAGTTCTTACCAAACGTAAACTTATAAAGGGGGAGTTAAAATATTTATTTATGGATTTATTTTAATATATATTTGTCTCTGTTACATAGTTTTACTGAAGCAACAGTTACTCATAAATGTGTTGTACATTTTATTATCTCATATTTATGCAATATTTAATAATGTGAGAACAAATTATAGTATTTGTGAACAAATTGAAATCCTTGTTAATATTTAAGAAATTACAAGATTATTCATACTAATATCTGATAACAATTGATTCTATAATAATATTTAAAAAAGATATTTTGATTTTTTTCATGAATTTTTAACTAAAGATACTTAAACTTAATTTTCTTATCAATATTTTTAAAAGGCCATAAGAACAAAGAATTACAAAACGTTAAATACGCTTTACGGCATTTATTCATTTGTATTATAGTAAATTATAGACTAATTTTTGTTCAAAATTAAAATTCCAATTAAAATGTGAAATTTTGTTATGCAACTAGAAATCCTTTCCTTCAAACGAAATATAAATTATTTTGAACGCATAATTCAGAAATATTGGCAAAAATAAGAGAAATGAAATGGGTAATAATATATAATTCCCTTTCCATTGATAAATTCAAGTTAAAAGTAGATGCTAAATATAATTCATTAAAGGATGAAATTAATTTTGCATAATTCAATTTGTTGAAACAGTTAAATTTTATTTATAATTCTGAGGAATGTAAGGTACTTTTTTATCGTTTTGCATAACCATTAATCATTAAAGAAAGATAATTATTTTCAATCAATGATAGAAAAGTTCAAATGAATAGAAAGCTGGGAAAATGAATTCCAATTGACTTTAATTATAGCACAAAACTTTTTAATAAATAGCACAAAATTTTGTAATCATATTCCACAAACATTATTTTATAATTTTTTAATATTCTAAGGTAAATCCGATCACTGACAACAGTTTTGATGATAATTTAGTTATATTATCTATTCTTCCTTAGTTACATTATATTTTTATTTATTTTCTCAACTAACTGAAAACAAACATTTTATACAGAAAAAGAAAACCATTTCAAATACATACACATTCATCAGCATGAACCAATTATTCAAAACTTGAGTCTAGTCATGAAAAATGAATGCAAAAAAATTTCATGAATGCAACGAACAGTAAAACTTAATTTAATCAATTTTGCTTATTATATATATTATTTTTATTAATATGTTTACTATAAAGATAAATAATATTTATATGCTTTATATTTTCATTCAGTATTTGTATGTGTTATGAAATTGTTCTAAATTTCCTTTGATGTTAATTCTAGGAGTAATCATGAATATTGTTTTAAAAAGTATCTTTTAACGAATAAGTCTCGAAAAATTACTCTTCAAATTTTCATCAAGTTTGTATCTATCTATCTATATCTATCTATTTATATATATATATATATATATATATATATATATATATATATCCTTGATTCCCTCAACAGTTTCAGAAATTCAGTTTAGTATTTAAGCACATGGTTGGCAGATTTGGATTCTGCATAACTACAGACATCCCTACCTTTAGTTGAGCAATCAAACTCACGAAATGTTGAATTGAAAGTTAGAGAAACAACCATTTAGCTATAATTTCAGTGCATAACTTTAGTTTAATTTACAATGGAATTTCAGTTGTGACTTGAAAGAAGGGAAATATATATTTTACTGAATCAAAGACAATAACATTACTGTAAATAACTTATGGAATACAGAATTAACTAGATCGTTTTGAAGATGATTGTTTTGAAGGATTTAAAAAACTTGGGTAAGAGAGATTCTGTAGTTGGATTCACATTGAACCATTATAGTAAGAAATTACTAATGATTTTTCATACTTGTTAGCCATATTTTTATTTTATTTGAAAGTTTCACTAAAGGAAATCATTTTTAAAATATTTTGTATAAGTCAATATCACGAGTTGATTTGTGAAAACAAATAACTGCTGCTCCAATGATTTTTTCAGAATCATTTCATCAAAAATTGCAATTCTCGAACCACAACTTCAACATTCCAATATATAACAACAGTATATTAAAATATTTTTTCTAACAATTCTTATAACTTAATTTTAGCTTAAAACATTATTTAGAGAAAAAAGAATGTCAGTAATATCTAAACAAATATTAATTTTCTCATTTACTGAAATATTTTCTAAATATTTTGAAGGGTAAATATTTCTAACAAAAGCTTTTAACTTGACAAATGATAGTTTTTTAGTATTAACTTAAACCATAGAACTAATATATTTCACACAATGTTTCTCTTTCAAAGACATAGAGGGGAATGCATACATCCAAAATAGTATTAGCTAAGTCAATCAAAATTCCATTTGATACTGATTTAATTTTTATTTTATTGGTTTTCTCAGCCTTTGGAATCCAGTCAAATATAAGCGGTTAGATATCAATGAAAAGAATATCTTAATTTAATCCATATTAAAATGATTACTATTTCTATATTCCCTATATCCCCTATATTTCTGTACTATTCTAAAATGAATTCTTCTATTTACAGAAATTAACGGGGGCAAAAAAAGATCTTTTTTTAAACATTAAGTTTTTTTTAACTATAGTAACTTATAAAATTCATTATTTTGTGCCCACATAACAGTTTGGAGAGAGATAAGAAGCTTCACATCCACGTCACTCTAGCGAAAGGACTTTGAATGCCATAGATTAAAGTGATAATTTTAATCTATGCCACAGATTAAAGTGATAATTTTAATCTATGCCATAGATTTAAAGTGATAATTTAATGCCATGGATTCAATATACTTTTCCAACTACAGGAGCTGGAGCAACTCTGTGAATGAGAATGTGGTCATATTCCCAATCAGTTACCACATAAAATAATGCTTTGCTTCGAGTTGAAATAGTTCCTAACCCCAATGAATATTAGAATCATGGACCATAACACAATAAAGACAATTTCAACATTTTCTAAAAATATTTATAGTTCAAATCTAATTTACGAATTTTTCAAAGAAGAGATAAACATTAATATTTCCTATTAACATTTTGCAGGGCAATACAAAATCTGAAAAATGCCATAACGTAATGTGTGAATGTAAATATATTTACTTAAAATATATAAATTAACTTTCCAAATAAGAAATAAATATAGTTGAAATGTTTAAGCCTAAAATCAGAAGAAAACTATTTGGATCATAAATGATTATGTAAATCATTTATAGATACCTATTTTTTTAAAAAAAAACATTCACTAAAAGTGATTGATGTTATTTTTTTACAGAAAGTTAAATGTAATAAATTAATTATTATATCACTCGCTTACCTAAAATAGAGGTTTTAACGTACAGAGAGTTATTTTTTTATCCCTAATAAATTCAATTTAAAAAAAAAAAAACTCTTTGCTCCTTTCTAAACCCTTTGTAAATGCTACAATATTTTGAAAACTCTGAAAGAAGCAATAGCAATATTTAATAACGGTTCCTTTGAATATTAAAAATAAACTTAGTTTAACTAAATGGTATTTCTGAAGTAGTGTTGCTTTAAAAAGTTATTATGTATCATTAACTAAAATTCAAAACAAAACTTCTTAACTAAAAGCAAAAAAAAACCTAATTATTCTCTATTTTGTTTCCAATAATAAAATTTCTTTAATCATTTAAAATATACAAGAAAAGTTATATCTTGACTTTAATAATTTTAAAATAAAGTGGAAATTCTGGCTATAAATGTTTAATTTTATTTTTCATTTCCAAGCAAAATTAGTATATTCGCATCTTATTTATGAACTTTGAAGAATACTGCCTTATTCATGTTGTTTTTTATTTTTTAAGTTTCTAGAAGTATACAAAATTTATAGTTAAATAAAAGTTTATGATATTCATTCTATAATACCTTTTTCCTTTCTTAAGAAGAAATAACAATAGTATAACTTAAATCTGTAAAACATGCTAATATTAAAATCCAATTTTAGAAAATTATATTAGCGCCTTATCGTGTAATATAAATAAAATTATTAAATATTTCCAGCATTCTTTTTCTTTATAGACTCAATCCTACTCATGTATAATATATATCTCTTTGCATACTTTCTTTCAAGAAGAATTTAGTATTATGTAAATGCCACATAAATTTAGGATATATGCATATATCTTTTCTAGGAAACATTGAATTCGTCGGAAATAAACAATAGATTTTATTTAATTTGAAATAAATGGATGATATCTCATTCATTGACATTCTCGTATGATAAAAAATAATACTTCTTGGTATTTGTTAACTTATGATATTTTTTTCTCAAGTTATATCCGTGTAATTTTATAGTAAATTAATTCATTTCTAAAAAAAAAAGCTCACTAAAACTACACCTCCAGTTTTCTCTGTTTTTATACAATTAAATTACTTTAAATTTAAAATTTTCTGCAAAATGCTGTATAAAACATAATAAAATTCAGATCACCATTTTTGTTATCAATTTACAAATTATATACTCATAAAACGATTTATTTGTGTATCATAATTCTGTTTCATGAGTATTTAATTATTTACTTACTTAAAGCTACTTGAATTGTTTAAGGAAAATCATTTACTTCCTGAGCATTATTTCTTGCAAGAGTCTATTCAGCGAATAATTTATTCAAATTTATTTAATTTTCAAATCAAAAAATGTTCCTATAATAATTTTTTCGTTTAAATATTAACCTACACCTTTTGAAACCTTTAAAGAGATGGCCGACATTAAAAAAGTCATTCCTATAACACTCGTTCCATTATAAAAAAATGTTCAATTACAAATAATAAATAATTTGATCATAATAATAATAATTTGATCATCCTAATGAGCTCAATATAGCCTTCTATTAAGCTCATATTTTGTGTTTGTTGCTGCGAACCCTTTCTAATTGAGGTTACAGCCACAATATCTCAGAATAGACGGGAATATCTCAGTACAGGCATGTCATTCCTCTACATTACAAACGTCTACTGTGTTTAGCCTTACATTTTCATTCAACCTTAAAGTTTCTACTTGCTGGCTGTAAAATAATCATCAAATTATAAATTCGCATGATCATAAAAGTCATCCTGAATGACAGTGATTGCTTTTGCTTAAATGATATCAAAAGTAACTACTGGTGCTTATTTTTTGTTTTAATATTCTTCTACATCTTGGCAACTATGAAGTTTAATAAATAGTGTATATGTTACCGTGAAAGACCGAAATCAGAGAATGTCGACATTCACCGGTGAATGTCAACACATACCAAAAACGTTGGTGAAAGACCGTACAATTGATTACATTTCTTGCACTTTCGGACCATCGCCGGTATATGTCGACAATCACAGACAAGCTTTGGTGGAATTTGAAAAGATGATTAAAGAGCTCGAAAAGGAGATAACAGAAGGCAACGTCATCAAAGAGGTGCGGCCTAGAGCATTTAATTTGTTTGTTGTCAGGTTTGTCCCGCGGGTTAAAAATCCTCTACACTTCCTCTACTCACCGTGATTGGTCACTCCTCCTTTCTAAGAGAGGCGATAAGTTACGTCACACATGTGACGTTTTTCACGCCTGAAATATTGAGATAAGAAAATGCAAATCAGCATTTCTCCTCTCCGGATACGGAGAGATGAAACGCATATTCAAGATTCACCATTAGTGCATTGTGGATGTCGACATTTGCCGGTGTAAGTGAGAAATGAGGATATCTAGCAAATATTTCGGACATACACCAAGTGACTACGTGAATGTTGACATTCACCAGCGAATGTCGACATTCTCCAGATTTCGGACTTTCACGGTAACATATACAAAAAATTGATTTACTATTTAGCATGGAATACAATTTAGTCAATTTTATCTTAAAGAAAAATAAATTCTAGCTTCTGATAAGTGGGAATAGTTTTGATGAAGCTACTATAAAAAATACATATTGTATATTTTATAGTCCAATATTCAATTCTTATTCTAACACTCATTTGACTATTTATTTTGTTAAACGTAGCTTTTTTTTCAGGGATCATTTTCACAAGCTGCGTCAACTTTTTCTTGCATCAGTTTATAACAATAAATATTGACGATTATTGAATTATTATAATGCATCTAAAAATAACAGTGGAACATTTAATTAAAAAAATATATTTATATTGTTTATAAACATTTAAAGTAAATAATACAAACATGCCCTTAAGATGAAATAAAATATAATCGAGGTTTAATTTGGTCTGTTTATAATAAACCGACATATTCAAGATTTCTTCGAAATTAGAATACTTTGTTTCATAATTTCTATCAAAATATTAAAAATTTCTGTAAATAAAATTGAGTTTTCTCAAACTAAAATATAAATCTTAGTACAAATTAAATAAAGACTTTTCTAGGAAAATATATTTTTTATAAAACAAATAAATTCCAAAATTTGAAGTCAAAATATTAAAATATAGCTTCAAAACAATATAGACATATTCTTTCCAACGAAATACTTTTCCTGCAACACGTCTTTACCCTTTTTTATGTTACGAAAATATATCCTTATTTACAAAATAAACTAGACACATAATTTAAATAAGATAATCATATATTATATTTAAATTTATTTTGTCCTGAAAACGAAGCATTTATCAAAATATTGTATTAAATGGAATAAGCATTTGATACCACATTTTAAAAACTATTTATTCGTATGAACGAAAAAACTAATTCTCAAGGTGAAACTATTTATTCATTTAGTCCCAAATTTATAATAAGTGCCTACTTTTAACAGCATAATATAATTTCATGTAATTTTCATAAATAAATTTGTAAAGTGTAAGTGAAAGAAGTGAATGGTCAACATTTTTTCACTGTTACTGTCAATTAATAATGCACTGACTGCACTACTTATCAATTCTAAATTTAAAATCATGGAGAAATGCCATCCTCAACCTCCCCCACTTACCAAGAGGTTTTGCAGTGGCTGCCTTTCGACTGGCATCTTGACATGACTGTATGCCCACCTTTTCCATTTCAATTCCGTGAATAGTCCAACGTGACCCCTCTGCTGAAATGGGGCAATTATGGATACTGATCATATCCCCGTTTGCTCAGCTCTAAGATCTGTATCTACTTCCGATACTGAGAAGCAAGAGACTCTTTGTACAGTATGACTACCTGATTTTGTTTTTAGTGCACGGCATATGGATGAAGTCTGTAATTGCTTGCTGCATTGGAAATAAACAAATTCTAAATTTAAAAATTAAACTGGTTAGAATTTGATAATAAAATGACATAATAAATATTTAAATAACTATTAAAAGCAAATCATATAAATACTTACTCAGGAAGAATTATAGAGATTATTAAATTACAGGAAAAGATATGCACAAGATAGCTCGAAGAATTGGGCTTCAGCAACTGGCGAAATTACAAATATAAATACACACAAAGACACATGAAATGCACATAATGAACTAGTGTAATAAAAAGATTCAGAAAAGTGGCTTGGTATTTTTTAATTTACTAGTATTTCATTGATGGAATAAATCAGTAAAACTATTACGCAGCGCTCAAGCTTGGATTTGAATGTGAGATTTCAAAAATAAAAATTCCAAGCCTTAACAAATAGAATTAAACAATTTGAAGGTTAAAATTTACTGGTCAGAAAGTTAAGTAATTTTAAGGCTTATTTCGCTGCTAAATTAGTTTAATTATTCACTGAGAATATTGATATTCATTAATTATAACCATTTTAATTATTTTTAATTTATCTATGTAAGTTCAATTTCCAATATATATATATATATATATATATATATATATATATATATATATATATATATATCCATAGAAACAGTAAAATACCATTTTTAGAGAATAGGCATTCCTCAGTTTAATCATAATTAATAGTATCTAGTTCAAATCAGTACATACACTACAAAACTTGGATAGGTTTTCTTCAAAGGAATAAAATATAAAATTAATTTAGGAACATAGCAAGAGATAAATATACAAGATTTATTTTGATAAATAGTGTTGAAATTTTTATTTGCTTTTATTTGCTTTAGTGCAGCCACAAATATTGAAAATTTACTTAAAATTAAATATGAGTTAAATTTATCTTTATTTTTTTTATTTTTTTCCTGAAGATATTTCCATCGGGAAAACACCCCTTTTTTAATATTACAAAAAATATAATAATAATTTATTAGATATAATAAAAAAAACTATATAATTTTAGCATTGTTTGTATGCAATTTTTTACTCAGTATTTAATGGTAAATTTATACAATATACCAGAGCATATATTCATTAGTTCTTCACAGGATATTTAAAAAGCAATATTTTCAACCATTCAAGTAAATTAGTTTTTTTTTACCTTACAAAGAAGGACTTTATTGCATCTAACATGAGATATAATACATATTCAAGATTATACATCATTGTAATAGAGCTTTTAATATTTTCAAGAGTAAAATTAAAAATTTTTCTCTCTAGTACTATTCTAAAATTTCGATATTACTCTTTAAATTGTCTACTTTTATATCATTCATAATGAAAATTTGCAAAATGGAAAGGAAAAATGTCGTATGAAAAATTTTTGCTATGTTTCATGAATGAAAGTTCGCAATAAGTTTTCATAGGACATTTTGAATTATGTTTTACATGAATGAATTATGTTTTGTTCATCAGTGCAGTTTCTTATTTTTTACAATAGATAGAAAACAAAAACTTTTCCCCGTAGTCATTTTGAATTTTAAACAAAGCTACATAAAAATTTATGGATATCAAGAAGCATTAAAAACCTATATTATGCAGTTTTTTCACAATTCATAGGCATAACTGTATAATTACTAATAAAACTAATCATTTTGTCTCAACATCAGGATATATAGAATTTTAAAATGAAAGTATAATTTTTCTGAACCATTTACAAAATATAAAATGTATTTATACATTTTTATGAGAGCTTTTATTTGAGTTTAAAGTAACTGATTGTAAATTAATTCGAAATATAATAATAAATCTTATTATTTTATAGCTTCTCTAGAATAAGTGGTGCAATCCGCTTAAAATGAGTGTTAAATTTATTTTCTTTCCCTTAACTTATATAACATAAAATTGAAATTACCCTTAAGCATCCTACAAAGTAAGAAGTTAAAAGGAATTTAATTAATAATATTTTTCATAATAATTGTAAATGGAAATACAATTGCAAATTTATTAAGATTTTTTTTTTTTTTGCTTTTATGTATAAAATAAATTAAATGAAAAAGCGAAAAACAAAATGAGTTGCTACATTCTGCTATCTTCAAAAATACGTGCAAAATAACAACATAAAATTATTCACTAAGTAGTTTGTATCATTGTACATTAAGCTTAAATTATTTTTCAGTCATAGATACTGTTAATTGAAAATTTTTAGTTAAATATTTGTCAAAACGAAAATTTATTTTCTTTAATTTTCTTTGGTGATTTTGAAAATCTCAAGTGACCATAATTACCCCGTTCTAACAAAGCGTAATTTTTAATAATATTTTGTGATAGTAAAAATATTAACATTTTGTTAATAATAATATGAATCCTCAAAATGGAAGTAATAAATAAAGACGAATTCACTATGAATCAAAATAAAAAATAGTTAATATAAAGGAAGAAGAAAATTCAATTAAATTTAAAAAAGAAGTAAAAATTGTCTTGAATTTGTAAAGAAAATATCTCCTCCTCAGTAACAAAAAGTATATGTATGCATAAAAGTACTTGTTACAAATTTTTCATTCACAGCAAAGCTTCTAAAGTAAAATTATTTTTTTTAACGTTTTCAACTAATTTTTAAAAAAATGAGTTAAAACTTGAAATAAACTGTTCGATAATAATAAAAAATACAAAGATAACATTGTTTTATATTAATTAAAATACGACTCAACAAATTTAAGAAGTCATTTTTTTATAATTAATCATGAAACCATGGGAAGAAGTTATTTATATTTCAAAGTTGATAATCAGTGATGACATTGGCTGAAAACTGTCTGTTTGTGTATTTTTAACATTATATATCTTGATTGCGACAGCTAAATAGTACTTTTCTAGCTTTAATAAAACAGAATAATAGATAACGTAATTATTTTTGATATAGTCTTAAATGCATCTGTAAATAAATTCTTAAGATGTAAGCTCTCAGGTTGATTTACTTAACATACAGGAATTATTTCCTACTATTTAAAATTACAATACCAGGAAAGTGGTTCATTAAGTATGTAAAATTTTTGTAAAAAATGAATCAAACTGTGTTATTCTAATAAACAGTTTTTACGAGCATTCATGAAAATACATGGATCCTGCAATGTTCATACAGATTTATTACATGAACAAGAAATAATTAAGGAATCTGTAGATACTTATTACAGACAGGAGAAATTATTACAATTATGTCGAACTTAACATGTAAAATTGCTTATTGATAACAAAGTACTGATTGCAAAACCTGCAACCATGTTGCAAAGAATTACAGTTCGTGACATAACAATAAATATATGCAAAAACTATTTGACATCAATAAATAGAAACATTAAATGTCTACCAGAGTACAAATGCTTCCATTTGATTCCTTTGATTTCAAATATGTATTTGCAAAAAGCCATGTTTTCGTTTTCTATAACATGATAGTCAAATTAAAGTTTGGAGAACTTTAGATTGATACTGCTACCCATTGTCTTACTTACGGCCATATTGTTCATAAACTTGGATCTTGGATTACGGTGGAATTGGATTTCATACTCAAAAGTTATAGAATGTATTATTTGCACATATTATCCAACCAATATTGTATCACTGAAATTTTTTAGCCTAACCATACTATTGATATTTTTTGTCACAGAACGACGCATACTGTAACACCAATAATGTTGCAATCAAACAATCATGTTGTAATAATACCGGTTCCTTCTTGTACTATAATAATCAGCTACCAATCCATCTTTGGCTTAACTCACTTTCTTATCAGTCACCTTTAGAAAAAGTGTTGTTAATTTATATTCAAAGATACATTTTTCTTTAACAATAAAATGTTAGCAATGAGAATGGTATTTAAATTTGATATTTTGTAAACCATTTGTTACTTGACATTTTATATTCATCACTGAAAATCTAAAATACAAAAATAGAGAAAATTCTCAGAAATTGCTTAAAAGACAATTTTTTTATGCATCATTTTCACCTTATCTAAAGATAGTTAAGCCAAAAATTATAAATATTAATTCAAAAATATCTTATTTTTTGTAAAAAAGCAAAAAAGTGTCCTTCACAATTACAAATAGAAGTTTTTTTAAAAAAAAATTAAGATTAACAATACAATATTAGACAGTTAAAGAAAATAACTGGTAGGATTTTACAGAATGAAGTAAATAAAGCAGAATAAGGAACATATTTGTAAAAACTACTAAAAATATGCACAACTATAAAAAAAATTCTTTAGAATGGAAATGAAACTTCGAATTTAATTAAAGCTTCAAAAATTACTTCATTTATATTCCCAGTGTCTAGACAGGAAACATTTACAAAGACTATACAAAATGTAAATTTGCATTTTTATTTTTGAAATTTTTTATAACATGCATTGATAATGAAATCGGTATACCATTTTATAAGAAATTAAGTATAGAAAAGCTACTTTAGGAAAAGAATTCCAAGACAGAGCAGAATGCTTACATAATGTTCCATGTTATAAAAATTTTTAAAAAAGTTAACAAAAATTTTGTGTTTATCAACAGCAATAACATCTTTCTAATATTTTTATATGTTTTGGGAACTAGAATTTCTGATAGTTGAAAACGATGGAGTTAAATAATCCATAAAAATGTTTGTATTATATTTGTATTCTTTAGTAGTCAGAAATAGTTTTTCTTTAGTGATGCATACAGCAATTCCTAAATATACTATAAAAGAAATAAAAGGGATAAGATTTTATTCGTTATACGATAGAGAATTGCTTTTGTAATTCTTAGACTCATTTAAATATATCAGATTTCTATATTAAAGACCTTAAAAATAATTCAAATATAATCCAAGTATGGATTTAAAATTTATGATAAAATATTTCTTTTTCTATACATGAATATCAATTTTTATGGAATTGTTTAATAATGTAAAATCTATTTTTTAAAGGTGAACTCATATCAATAATTTTAAAATTAAAGAGTGATAGAACATGCAAATATTGTATGGAATATCACGATATAAGATTGTTCTATTAATATTGTATGATGATTGTTCAAATCGTTAGGAAAATAAATTATACTAAACGCACGCGAGTATAAAGTTTGATTATATTTTTTGATATATTTGATTATATTTTCCTAAAATAGAGTTAAATCTCTATACTTTTTTTCCATGTTCATAAGATAGAAATATTTATTTTAAACAGAGCATTTTAGCACTGTTAACACTATGATGAAATGAAATCTAATAAAAAATTTTAATTAAAATTAATTTTTATGATTCTATTAAAATAATTTTTTTTAAAAAAAAAGCTCTTCATTAACTAGGGGCAGAAGATAAGATGGGGTAAAATCCAAAATAGATCAAAACTATTTCATTTTATATGCTATTTTATAAATATTTGCTTAAAAATGTGTCAGTTAAAAATATGTGAGTTAAAAATTGCAATAGAGAGTCATTCAGCAAGCAATCATTTTTATTTCCAACAATCAAATAACATATTACAGCGACAGGTAAGTAATGTATAGATAGTATTTGGTAATAGTAACACTGTTTGCCATAAGTATGTCATCTGACAGTGGTGTCAGGATTTTTGTTACAACACTATTGTAATATAAGAATTGTTATAAATACTGTAAAAATAATTTTGAATTTAAAAATACACAACTAATATACTTAAACTTAAAATAATTTTCAATAAATATTTACCTAATTTTCTTAAATATATATTTTTTTTTTCTTTTTATTTAGTGAATTATAAATAAATATTTAATCATGAGACATAAGTTGGTCAAAAATATTATGCAACTATAAAAATTATTTCCTTCCCATTTGTTCTCAATGACAATTTATAAACAAAATCTGTTACATTCGATAATTTTTTTATAATTCTTTTAAATAAAAGTGATATCGATGAGCCGCATCAAAATTGTATATTGTTCACAATTTTACGAAAGATTTTCATAATGCAGGATTTTAATCTTAAATATATGTCCTAATAAGGGAATTCTATTTATCTTCTTTCGGTACACTTTTCTTTATGCATTTTTTTCTGTATACGTTTTGCTCTCACGAAAAAAATTTTCTGAATAAAATTTGCAAACCTTCTTCGTGAAGTTTCCATTTATTATAGCATGGTACTGAATATAAATGTTTTCAATGGGGTTTTCTTCAGTGGCATTGTGCAATACAATTTTCTATAACTTTGTCATTTTCCAAATTTACTCTTAGATAAATATGACTGAAAAATTTTTTATAATTTTCCCAAAACCAATTAAAACATTAAAAAAACAAGAATTTCTTGTAATGAAATGCAGTTGGTGAAAACTAAGGATTCAAAATCAGAAATGTGAAATAAATAAAGTTGCTTTTATTCGCTTGTATTCAATTAAAATTAATTATAATTTACAAACCTAAGCTTAATCTAATTAACAAACAACACATATGCTAATATTATTTTGTTAGTATGTAGAAATAATTTTATATACTTGCAGAACTTATGTTTGTATCAATTGAAGCTCTGTTTTGCGTATTCTTCCAAAAGACCTTTCATAACGCAAAAGATTGGTATGATTATGATATTCTAATATGAAATGCGACGAATTTAATTTCTTTACACTGTAGTCGGATTAACATTGCATAGTTTAAAACATCAATAAAGTTTCAGTAATTCATTAGATTATTTCAGTAAACAACAGGCTTAAAATATTTCACAGTTATTACAAGCAAACAATTTATTGAGTTATACGAAAAGAAATTTCATTAAGCAATGATAAATGTTTTAAACATCCATTGAGATGTTATCATTTGTTATAGACAAATTTGATTTTTGTTTCAATCCCAGTTATATATGATTCCATTCACGCTGAGAGGTAGATGAATATGGAAGCGCAATTTATTGTACTTGATGGCATTATGAAAGGGGTACTAAATTTTCTGCTTTGAAATTTATGATAGTCTCTGTCTAAACTTATTTGAAAATTAGGAAGCTCTCATATTTATTCTCCGCAGCTACATTTATAATTTTCATAAATATATTTATATAGAAAAGCACTGACTAAACTTTAGGCATAATATGAAACATTATTTTAAGCTACTTTAATATATTTTGTATTAAAGATGAAGCTCCAAATTTTCCTCAAATTCTATTTTTTAAAAAATCAGAATCTGTATATTCCTCAATCTTTCCTGTTTCTTTGGTTGTTTATTCTCCTCTAAAATTGTTAAATATATTTTTACTGTTCAAGATGAATATCATTGAAAAGATTAATGTTTAAAATTTGGCATTTAAAACATGAGAACATATATTTTCTCGTATATCAAGAAATTACGTACCGGTAATATATTAAATGATATAATAATTACGTACCGGTAATATATCAATGAAGTATAATTAATATATGAAAGTGAAATAAAAATATGATTGTCCTTTTTAATATAATTAATTAAAATGAAAAAATGCAATTTAAGTAATTAAGAGAAAGTCATAGATGTCTCTTTGAAATATAACATGTTTTATTAAATCTATTATTAAATTACGCTATATTAAAGCTATTTAATTTTAATGCTCGAACAGAAACTTCTCAAGTTTCAAAAGTTATGAACTTCTTAAAATCACGTATTTTTTAACTATTTTACCATAAAATTAATCAATGAAATTTAGTTTAAATTTCTAACAATAAAATTATAAAGAATAATTAATAATTTATTTTTAATAATTAATAATTTATTTTTGCAAATAAATAATATATCATTGGTAATTAAATAGTTTTCTTTCTCTAACTTTTATTTTTGCTAATTGTAAATATCGTTTCTTATTTTAAATTATAAATGTGCTATTGTTGAAATTGTTGGAAAATTCTTTAAAATCACACCGAAAGAAATATATCCCTAAAAAAATAAATTTCATTTAATTGCATAATGTTTTGTTTTTTACCTATTTTCTATACATTAATAAATAAGAGGAGAATGTGGGTGTGTGTAACTCAATTAAATATTCTTTACACTCAGGATATACTTCTCTTAATGCTAATAGTTAAAAGAATACAATGTATGAGAAATATGAAACAAAATGTACTTAAATCCCCAATTAAACTATAAATTCTCTCACTGATTCTTATCTTTAACATTCCTAATTTTTTTTCTTTTAGTTTAATGCTTACCTTTTTCAATTTATAGTTTTCGGGCACTGTTGTTTCACTTAATGAATAAATTTTTAAATAATTATTAAATTGCTTTCAGTTTTTCATAAAACTTTGTCTTTTTGTCTGACATATTCTTGTTTAATTTATTTGTTTCTTTTGAATGATTTTTCTTCTACCATGCAAATGGGAGTTTCATTTTTATAATAAGAAAGAGTGTTCTAAATTATCATTAGGACTTTCAGCGATAACAAGTAATAATACATTATTTTTGGACATGGTATGATTAATGGATATTCTACCACTTTACCAATGAGACATTTGATTTCAAATTTAAGTAAAGTTACCTACACTCTAGAAACGTTTTTTTTTTCTTTTTTTTTTATTAACAGTGAATTAAGCAGTGATTAATTATATTTTGCTTTGTGTCTCTTCATTCCTATTAATAATTTGAATTTCTTGAATCTGTGTGTTGAAAAACTAATTTATAATACAGTTAGAGAAAAAAAAATCAGTGGAATAAAAAGAAAATGATAACAAAGTTTGTACAAAAATTTTATTTTATTTCAAAACATTGAAACAGAGATTTTTCAATATTTGCTTATCTCTATTTACAATTGTAATTCATCGAATGCTATATTATACAAGTGTAAAATCGTAAGTCTATTACGAAACTAATATCTTTCTTATTCAAAAAATATTTAGCACCTTAGTTCCAAATTCCAATGTTTTAATTTTTTCTTACTTAAAATCAGACGAATCTTCTAAATTAAAAAAGTAACCCCAAAAGCTTTAACTAATATGATCTTAATGCATTAGTTGTTTTAAACTGAGCTGATTTTCTAGATTATTTCTAGAGTTGTTTTTTTTTTAGAATTTCCTAGATTTATGCTACGAAATCTTCTAAGCGCAATTGTTTGATTTACTTATTTGCTTTAAATTATTAATTTATAAATAAGAATAATTTATAACATATTTTATTATATTATGTTATAAATTATTCTTATAATATATATTTACCGTTGGTATTATAAAAAAGAATATTTATTATTTTAACAATTATTATCTTTTTCTTTTGAATGCCTCTATTATACTAATGTTCTCTATATAAAGAATTATATTATCAGGTTCTTATCAGATATTTTTTATATGAATTTCAAAACAATGATTTACATAATCAAAGATATAAATCAGGCATATGTTTGATCATTACTAATAAACCAATTTTTCCTTTCAGATTTATTAATCATTTTTCACTAGTTTTTCAGGTACACAGGAGACGGAAAATTTGTTCTGGAGCTACATGAAAACAAATGATATCTCTTTAATTAAACATATATAATAAGAAATTGAATTGTGTTAAATATGAATTATAAAATTCTATTTTCATATCATGGGAGCTTTATGTAAGATTATTAAATATATTATAAGAATTTTGTATAAATGCATCATCAAGATATGTCATTTTAGGGAACAATGGTATGTACGTAGGTACAATATACAATGGTACAATTACATAATACAACTAAAAATATTTCATTTACTAAACTATATTTTTTTACTAATATATTTTATTACTAATATATATTATTACGAAATATATGAGAGGTATAATCAAGCTCATAATGCTTGGTTTTACCGTTCATAATGCTTACTGGAGAAAAAATTTACATTTTACAAGGATACATTAAATTAAAAATGAAAGAAACATAAAATGTTTTCTCGTTTTTTTTAAATTTTCAAACTTTATATATTGTTTTGTTTAATAAATTTTCATAGAGAATATTTTTGCATTATAATATTGTTAAACTTTCATAAAAGAATACATGTTTAATATAATTGGGTAAATAAAACAATATACTCATATTTTTTTGATTAACACTCATTTGAAGATTTTTTGCTATTTTATAAAAAAACAGAAATAGTAATAAATTTAATTGACATTTACACTAATAATATAATCAGTTATATTTTTAGAATTCAATTACTAATTATTTTAGTGCTGTACCGATTTATAATCAAAACCTACAACATTATTACCATAAATGATTCTCATTGTTCTAAAACTTCAGAGGAAAACTGAGTTATCTTATAAGGACAAATCATTTCATATTTTAAACACATTCTTTTTAACCTACATCTAAAATATCTAAAATTTCCCAAAATATTCACATTTCTCAGGAATCTGTTTTAGGTTTTACACATATTGAACTTTTACAAATAATTCAATACAAATTTTTATAATATTAAATCGTATCAAAAAGCTATTCTTTACAGACGAAGAAGTTGCATCAGAAAGAGTCGATGGCTCTTTTGGGGTTATTTAAAATGCATCTTCTGGGACAGTCTGTAATTGAGCTTAACATTTACGTGTTCAAAAGGAAGAACAATGAAAAGCTTCTAAGGAAGCATTTAAATGATTCATTGGGGTCTCATGAGAAGGATAAGCTGTCTTTAGAAACTCATTGGATTGAATTGTAGACTCATTTAATCTGATATGAATATATTTGCGTAAGAACTTTCTTCAAAGCTACTAGGAAGATAAAGCAGCAATAAAATGGCAGACAAATTAGAAGAAGAAAAGATAAAGCTTGTGTTTTCGCGTCAAAAATTACAGCATCGAATATAAACTATAGAAGCATATCTTATTTGAACAGAAATATTCGTCAGTTGTTAACTTAATCCTTATTTAAATTTGTACATAATTTGACACTTGGTTCAATTTTTAGGGCATTTCTATTTAGGCAAACTCTACATTTTTCTCTTTCAGGAACTTATCTTTTTCTGGAAACGAAAAAATTAAACCTACCATACACCTAAAGTCATTCACCTTAACACGAAAAAACTATTTTTATGTATACCGAACACCATGCAAACATGAAATCCATCAATATCATTCATACAATAAAACTTTAATAAATATTTTTATTTCATGAAAATTATTTCATGTCAACCTTTAGTAAAAGATAGACTAAATAAACATTAAATATGCATTTGTTGAATTTCTTTTCCAAATTAGTAACATAAGCCAGATATTTCTCATTATAAAATATTCATGATTAATTAATATTTATCATGAAATATTTTTAATTTAAAAGTAATGAAGTATAACTCAGCTATCTAGTGTTTATTAACTTTTTAGAGGAAAAATATTATGCATCAATACCTATAATTAATATATATTATGCGGTGATATTAGAAATTAATTGAATAAAGCAATGATTGGAAGGTTGGAATATACATAATTATAAGAAAAAAGCAATATTAACTTTACGTTCGACATCTGTTTATTTTCCTTTCAAAATTATTAGGTTCTTAAATATAGTGAGATTTAGATTGTGTGTGGGGGGATTTTATGTTTAAAAAGAATATATAATACTTAAATTATATATTAGCATTTAAATAATTTGAATGTACAAAAATGCTAATTTAATAATTATTTAAAAATTAAAATATGTGATTAGGATGTGTTTTTTAGATTTGACTTTCGTATCATTTAATATGGGATCCTCATATTGATTAAGCAATAATTTCAAATGAATTTATAAAATATGGTAGCAAAAAAATAATTAAATTTTTTTTGACTTTTTTAACCAAAAAAATTATGTTTCTATACAAATGAATTTCAATTTGTGATCTACGAGAACATAGTTAATATTTTTATCAAATAGGTTATTATTTATTATAAGAATTCTTATATTCAAATAATTTATTTACATTTCTTCCTTTGCTAGCAAAACAATTATAGTACGTACGACCTTAAAAAAGCAGTTTCTATTTGAAAAAGAAGCTGAATCTTCTCGTGTTTTCAATTGGATTTTACTTTTTTCTTAGTGAAAAAGAATTAATTTTACTTTTTAACAGTTTTTACAAACTTTACAGTGAGACATGTAATTTACAATGAAGTGTGCTCGCAGAAGTTCATAAAGTCATTATTTTACTTTGTAAAAATCAATCTATTTCGATAAGCACCGCATTTTCTTCAACAAAAATTGAACTACATGAAAAATCCATAATGTATTGGTTTTTACTAGTATATATAGTTTATTGGGTATTATTGTGTCTTCACATCTAATTTTTTCTTACAACGCTAGATTTGCAAACTTTAAAATCCTAACGACCTGTGGCTTTTAACGATATAAGGCGTTTTAATATTTAACATTTAAATTGCTTTCTGCGAAGAAATTTTCATAGATTATAGGCCATATTCACGTTTCACAATGATAAATCAAATATTATTTGTTATTTGTTTTAAAGACTATCAACCAATTACAGTATATTCGCCTGAATTTTAAGGCATTGGTATCCGTCCTAAACAAATTTCTTTGAAGATCCTTGTTTGCTTTTATAGGTGACATTAATTTATTATTTAATGTGAAATAATTTGGTTTATACTTAATTTGTTTTTACCTTTATTTTTTCTTCCTCGGTAAAAGAAATGTTTTTTATTATACTAAAATTGTTTTATGTATCACTCAGGTTTTTTCAAATTCAACAACAGGAGTATTAATTCCACAACAGGAGCAATAGTTTGTAAACTAACTGATGTTTGAGAGGTAAAACTGATCTTTTCCCCATTTTCAGAAAGTGATATTTATGTTTGAAAGAAGAAAATTAAATATTTATAAAATTTATTCTTTGTAAAAATGAACTCTTCTCTAAAACATATGTTTAGTGCTGCATGGAAAATTATTCACAGCCACTGAAATTATGTACTAATAGCCAAGGTTAGACGATTTCACATAGCCTTAGTATACAAATAAAAGAAAAATGCTCTGTTTTAAGTCAGACTTTTTTTCCTTTATAGGAAAAGCTATCTTGTTTTAGTCAATTAACTTAATCATGTGAAAAAATTTAAATTAATAAAATATGATGCTATTAACTGATGGAAAAGATAATATTTCAAAAACATATTTCATTAATGTAATTCCATTTACGTATCTTTTATTTATGTAAGACATTAAACAATAAATTAACAACGTAAAGCTAATTGCAAGATAGATCTTATTTTAAGAATACAATAGGGGTAGAGTTGCAATAATATTATTTGAACTTTAGAATAAATGAATTGCTCGTATACTTCAATATTATTTTATTGGTCAATTATATGACATTGAATTATATACACGAAACTAATAAACAGTCGATGTGAATTTATTTGATTTATTCACAATCATTTATTCATCATGTTTATATATATATGTGAAAGTGTGTTGTTGCTTTCGAAAATTTTGTTTGGTGTATATTTTTTGCAGCATTGAATAAAATTATTTCATTTGAACTGAGTTTACAATTTATTTCATTCTAAATTTTAATAATTATACATATAAAATACTTTTCATATAAGTTTCTAAATTTTGGGTTGTTTAAAAATTTAATAAGTAGTTTTTTTTTTTTTTTTTTTTTTTTTTTTTTTTTTTTTTGCCTAAACTTTTGAAGAAAAATTGAATCACCTAAAAACATCAATGTAAAGACATTAAAAGAACATCCTATAGTCATTGTTTTCCTTAGCTTTTGAAAATATAAACTCAGTTTCAGCTTTGAAATTTACTAACAGAAATAATATATTTATAATTAAAATAACTCTGTATATATTAAATTCTTGAATTTACAATTAAAGAGCAATATTTCACACGACATTGATCAAAATGGTAGCTATATTTATTTCGTAAGTAAAATATATAAAAGTTTTCAATTAAATATGAATTTGAAAATTTTACAGAAAAGATTAAACAAATTTGAACAACATAAACCTAAAACAAAAATATTATTAACTTAAGTGGTTTTTATTTTTTATTTTTTTTATTTTTAAACTGTTTAAAAATTTTATCATTGGTAAAAGAAAATGTATTTAATTTTATTTAGTGAATATTTTTAAATTGGATACTAAGTGAAGCAAATTCAAGAGTTCATAAAATAAAAACCATTTCTTTTAATAAAAATTAAATATCCGATTAAAAGAAAATCACCACATGAAAATGAAAGAATTGTAATGTATAAAAACCACAATAATTTATGTATTATTGAAGATTAGTAATTGTGAAAAACATTGAATAATAAAGCTTTAAGTCAGTAATATACAAACAAATAAATCAGATAAGGTAATCTTGTAGCTTGGTCGTTATAATCCCCAGATTAATCCTGCCTTTCTTTTATTTCATGAGAACAGTTATAGTTTGTCAAATATCATTCCTTTTGGCTGTGAAGTAAGTCAAATTGCAAGCCCTTAAGATAAAATTGGGAATGTTGGCGATATTCCTAGAATATTTCATAGTACATTTACTTCTTCTCAGCCTATCTTGCATTACTTTTGATAGTCACTCTTTTATGTAATTACCATAGATTAATTAATGAAACTGCATTTTTTATTATTATTCTTTTCCCCCTTAATCATATAACCTAATAGCTTGAATCATGGATCACCATTGCATTTTATTTTTAGATAATACATTCTCACATATGAGAACATTAATGTGTTTTTAATGGGTATGCCATCTTTTAATTTTTACTACCTTATGAAACTTGTAATGATATTGCTAAATCTTAATAAACTTGAGAAATGTTGACTTTGTTTACTATGCATCTAATTTACATAAAAAAATGTATACATTATCAAGTTAAGAAAAAAATGAGTATTTTAAGATTGTTAAAATAAAAAAAAGTTTCAAAATAATAATTAACTAATATATTAACAAATTTATTTATGATAAAAACTTGTAGTTAATATTAGTAAGCAAATCCCAGCACTTAAAGAATTAACATGAAAGTCAAATACAAAACTATTCTCAAAACCATTGTTGTCTCTAAAACAAGTGAAACCCATAAATTTCTGCAAAAGTCGATTTATAATTGCTGCAATTTTATGGGATAAAAAACCTGAAGAATATCATGAGAACAAACTTCTTTTATACATGAATAATTATTATCCATTTTGTATTTCATTTTAAGAAATTTCTCTGAATTGCGCTTTGGGATATAATATAATAAAAACCTAATGGTTTAAGAAAAAATATCTAATTTATTGATTCATATATTAGTAAACAATTGGAGCATTAAAATTGCTGCAAAAAATTATAGTAAGAAAAAAATTTTTTTTCATTTATTATATGAAGTTACATGAAATACGTGTTAATACATTTCTCTAACATTTGACAACTAATTCGATAATTTGTGTTGTTATATGACACGCGAAATATGTATGCAATCTACTCACTAATAAACATGCTTATTAATTTGAAATTTGGCATCATTATTTTATTTTCTAATATTTCGTTGTTGTTGTTGTTGTTGTTACTTATGACACTTGGCGAAGCCAATCCCACCTGGAAGGGACTGAGCTAATGAAATCAGAAAGAGTGTCTTCTGTTTTTGAATAGAACTCTCATATACGAAGGTGGAAGTATGACTTTGGCTCATAGATGGCAGCACCATCTGAGTCTTCCAATTTAGAGATTGAAGCCAGAGAAAAACCCAAGGTCCAGTTCCAACCACTTCCAGAGATGTTAATTTGGAATAGGGAAATGGAGGACATTATGAGCCGACATGTTTTACGTGCCCCATTTGCCATTAATGAACACAACGGATCTTCGGCTAAGCCGGGATTCGAATTCCCTACCTTCCTGTAACGAACACGACACTCTAACCAACTAGGACACCACGGCCCTTATATTTCATAAATATTTGCAGTTGACAAGGATTACTTGAAAAATATTAAAGTTGTATTATTTAAAGTTTTTCCAATTTTTATTAATATGTATTAATATCATAAAAGTGATGCTTCAGCATTAGAAAAATAAAGTTTTTAAAAGATCTAATTTCAAAATTATACTTAATTCTATTTTCGGTATTAATTTTAAAGCATTAAAATAGGTGCCAAAAATACTATTAAGAAAAAAAAATCATGTTGATGAAATATTGTAAACTTTTCCAATCAAGTATTTGATATGTTGTTGTCGTGTGCCAGCCAAGCTGGCAATATGGGGTGCGCTGCTCCACTTTTTCAACTGAACCATATTTGGTGTGGAGTCCGACTTTATCAGTACACACATGCCATAGGTACCCGTTTATAGGGTAGGCAACCATTCACACACAAAGAAAGGACAAGACAAGAAAGAGAGAGAAAGTACATCCATACCCGAGCCAGGATTCGAACTCAGGTCCCACCCATCTGTAGTCAGGTACGCTAACAACTAGACAGGTTGGGCGGCAAGTATTTGATATAAATTTATAAAGTGAAATTTTTTCTCTTTTATTATTTTTGATATATTGTTTACACATCCATTATCTATATTAAACTAAAGTTTAAGGCTAATTAATTAACTGTCATAATCAAACTATCATCGTAAAATGGGCAAAATCTTATAATATTTTACCACTGAGTTGTTTCAAATAGACTTAAAACATTCATTTTTAGGAGAAATTACTTTCTTGTATTAATTTTTACTGATTAATATTAAAAATTTAGTCACCAGTAATTATAGACTTTACGCTTAATTGTATACCTAATACTAATTTTTTGATAAAATTTTGAAATACGTAATGATATTTATCATTCCAACATAATTATTTTTTGTTGAAATATTTATTGTTGAAAATTTCAGTCTAACATTAATAAAAAGTAATGAACACAACTTTCTAAATAATGATTTCTAGTTATAAACTAAGAAATATAAAATTTTGAATCTACTTTAAAGTGTTTATATTTCAAACCATGAATTGTTTGCTTTGAGAAAAAATTAGAAAAATAACTAAAAGATTAAAGAAAAGTAACATTCATTTAAATAATATGTCACTTCTCAGTTACGCACTATTTAATGTAATTTTGTAAAAAAACACTCATTAAAATTTCCGATTCGTTCGCTATTATAGTTTTTCCTCTTTCCTATCATTAGAAGAATGAAAACTAGTGGATATTTTTAATTATGGCTAAAACTAATAATTATAAAGGGAATAAAAATGGAAGGATAGTGAAAGCATAGAATGCATTTTAATTCAACAGAAATTGTAGTACGTTTTAAATTACTTCCCTCTCTATTAACTCAAATAACGTCTGATTTAAGTTGGATACATAGCTGCCATCATAATAAATTTAATTAATCTGAATTAATTCATTACGCTTTTTATAATGAATTATGAATGACTTCATATAAGCACAATTAATTACATACTAATCTTTTTCTAATTGCTTTCATAAAATTTACTATCGGAATTTAAGCTACCTATAAGACATTTTTTAAAAAATATCTGAATATGGAATTATAAATTTTACATAAAAAGTATCATTGAACTCATTTGTATAAGGAAATATATTGTATGTGTAAAAATGCTTATATATAATTCTATTTATTTAAATTTGTAAAGTTACATATCAAGTTTCATAAGTGTATTTTAAAAAGATTTCCTTACTGAGTAGCTCATCTGCAACACATATGCACCTATCATTACATTAAGCAGTTTAAAGTAGAAACAGACTTGAAGTCACTTTTTTCAAAAATTTATATTTTATAAAAAAGTAAATACCAATTGCTTTGAGTCGCATTTTATACTAAATTTTACCATTAATTTTAACATGAATTTTATGTTTATTGAGATATAGCCAAATGATTGGATCTCGAAATGGAACAAATTTCCAAATCCCGTGCTCCTGTAGGTATAAAAGAGAAAACAATCTTCTCAAAATTTGTATCCCTGGAAAATATTGTATCTTGCGATAAGTGACTTTGTTTACAGCAATAAAGGTACCGTATTAAGTTTTATGCTATATTTTTATACGTTTTCTTGAGAATGGATCTTAATGCCACACAAATCTGACAATACATAATCTGACGCCTAAAGCGAAGCAGACATTATGATGATTTTTCCAAACTAATTTTATGATGAAATAAATAACGGAATTATTTTAGGGAAGAGTTTTTTTTTCATAAATACAGTGATTAATTTTATTTGTTAACTATTAATGTATTAATTTTAGTATACCAATACATTGCATTAGGCACTTAAAAGTCGAGCAAGGCAAGACATTGCTTTTGGAAAAAAAATTATTTTCTATTATAAAAGAAGTACCTGGAAATGCTTTAAGGGTATACTAAATGTACCCTTTGATTACCATTAAAATTTATACAGATTTGATATTTATTTACCCAGAGTCAAATATTTGAATCTCATAGTTACCTAAATTACCTTTTTATGTGCATAATAGAGTGAGGCTTGCTATTTATAGAATCTTTGTGCATGTATTGTTTTTGTTAAATTTGTTTTTACTCACATGTAAGTAGTAAAACAACAAATTAAATTTTATACATGTATTGTTAAAGCATTTTATTTTGAGAGTAGGATGTTAATGCGATACATATTTGGCAATAAAGTAGCATTTAACTCGTCTAAGACGAACCACACATGATGATGTTTTCAAAACATTATTTTGTAATTTTATACTAAATGCGTTATAAATTTTAATATAAATGGGATATTTAGTGAGTCAAAGCCAAATATTTGAATTTCATTGCCTCACAAATTTGTAATTCTCATCCATGTGTATGTATAATGGGGAAAGAAATGCAAACACTTTACTGAAATTTTGTCTATGAGAAAAATTGCTTTTTGAAATAAGTGCCTTTGCTTGTACAATAAGGGCTACATATTAATAATCATGCACGCTTATTCAAAACGTTTTCCTAGCGAAGGTTCCTATATGCTGCACATACCTTGTAATTCATTAGCATTGAGCAAAAACCAGACATAATGGTGTTTTTCTCCAAAAAATTATTTGTAAAAGAAATATTAGAAATTGTTTTACGTAAGTATTAATTACAAACACAAACGTTTATTTTAAAAGATTGTAATTTATTGAGTTCAAGATAAATACTTTAATTTCACATTTGTGCAAATTTCTAGTTCTCATGCTTGTGTGTGTGAAAAAGGAGAAAAGAAACTCAGGCCCTCTTTTGAAATTATGTTGATGAGGAAAAAATTGTTTCTTTATAGATGACTTTGCATACCTCAGTAAATGCTTCAATATTAAATTGTAGGCATGTATATTTAAGCATTTTTCTATGAGACGGGATTATATGAGACATATACACTTAGCAATACATTAGAAATAAGCTTTTCTTTTATGATTATTTTACATTATTTTAATAAGCACATGAGGCCTTTAAGAAAGGATGGTGCTATTCTCAAAAACTTTATATCATGTAATTAAAATACCTGGAACTTCTTTAACTTTTAAGAGTACATTTTATACTAAATGCACCCTTTCATTTTAATACAAATTCATATTCATACACAGCAAACACAAACTGCCTGTTGAATGCCGTGCCGCTGCTGGCCAAGCCGGTTTTCTGATGGTCATGGCAATCCATTCATGGTTGTTTGACGACCCGGCACAGGCAATTACGGCCACGGGTGTGTGCTGGCCAAAATAAACGAAGCCGGAGCTAGATGATAAATAGTGGGCCAAGAGATTCTGGCCATTGATGGCCCAAAAGCTGTTGGCCAACAAAATTAAGACAGTTAATTTTTATTATAATTTTTAATTTTATTGAAAAAAAACTATTTTCTTATAAAAACAGTTTTTTCTGTTATATTAATAAATTTTACAGATAACTTCGTACTTTTTAACTCTCAAAAACTATTTTTAAGCGTGACAGTATACCATCAATAACTGCAAAGTGCTTGTGTCAGCCATCGGTGTGAATTGGCGGAGATTTCAATGTTGTCTCAGTGTGTTTAAAGAAGTGTGAGATAAGTATGCATTTATTATCGTTTTTATAAGGATAGAACTGTTATTTAATCAAGACTAATGCATTTATTGTATGTTGAAGAATTTAATTCCTTGCTTGGAATATTTTTTAAACTATTGATGATATACAAATAAGAAAATGACATTCGAACCGTTTTATTTTTATATTTTACAATAATTTCATTAGCGTGTTACAAATAAAAAATGTACCGAGCACAGAAACATTTTTTCATTCCATTTATGTGTTATAAATTGTATTCCTCTATACTTAGTTTATTAATATAAACGGAAATTAAATCTTCCATTGTTCATCTTTCATTAGGATTCGTTTATTACAAATCTTAAACCTTTTTCTTAGATTTCTTGTTTGTTATAAAAAAAGTTAGTGTAATAAATGACAGACTAAAAATTTTGTATTTAGAATAACTTAATACTGGATCTTGTAACATATATTTATATTTATGAATTCCATATAAACTTTAATCCTTTTATTTTTAAAATGCTTTCTTAATAACAATTATTTTAAAGTCAGTTGTAATTTTTGATCCAAAATAAACAGCTTATATATATTTGATCTTACACAAGTACAATCTTTTTTAATCTTGCATTCATACTTTGCATAGTCTCCAGAAACATCTATTTATGTTCTAAATAATGAACATATTAAAATATGTGATGCATTTAGAACATAGTATTTATATATTAACCTGTCAACCATTAAAATTATTGTTTTTATTATTCAAAAACTGAATGAACTTTAAAATATAACACCCTAAAAATGTTAATTTATAGTATTATACATCTCAAAATTTCTGTGGAACAATGACACATTAATTGCTACTAAGTTTAAATTATTTAGAATTCTATGCTTGAAGAAATAATTCAGTATCTGAAAAAACTTTCATATAGAAAAATACTATATAATTTAAAATGCTTGCTTAATATGTTGATTATTTTATCGAAAAGAATGCTGTCAAATGTTGCAGCTTAGTGGCTACTCTCATATAATATTTTAGTATTCTTAGACTTATTATGTTTAAACTGATACATATTTTAAATTTGTGTTTGAAAATGAATTAACAATTAAGTCTTCATCAGTTTACTACTCTTAAAAATTGGTTAACTGCTTTTCTTCACTTCACATTTTGTTGAAAATGATAAAAAATTTTATGTTCTTCGGCAATTTTTTATATAGTAAATGCTTGACAGGATAAGGAGTAAATAACATATTTAATCTTGAATATATATACATGACAAATTGTGTTTTCCACTTCACAGGATCGTGTAATGATTTACAAAGATTTCAAGGACAATGTTAACCTTAATAATTTTGTAAGTTTTATTTAATTTTGGCTTTATGTGTCGAAGTGAAATAAATAATTTAAATTTATTTTACAAATTTAAATTTTAATAATTATTAAGCTATATAAGGGAAGAATATGATTTTAAATTAATCAATTGTTCCCTTATATGAATTGTTAAAATAAAAATATGATATTAGAAGTACTTAAAGAATTTATCGGCTTTGAATTCGAGTTAATTTTAATTTTAAAATTCAATAAACAATTTTAAAATAATAATAAATTTTTCTTAAAATATTGGATTTGTAAACTACATGAATATTATATTGTTTTAATATCTTAAGCATAATTAGATTAATCTTTCATAATCAGGATAACTGTCGAGCTCGTCCGCTGTTTTTAATTGTGTGATATCCCTTTGAATATATTTCATACATAGACTAAAATCAACAGTTTTGACTATGGACACTTTTTTATTGACATTTTGTGTTTAACATTTTTGTTATCAAAAATTTTCCATAAAATGATTAAATTTAAAAACCATATCAAATTATTCAAAGCCCCACTTATATGTTAAGTTTTGTGTTGTCCATCTTCAGAAAATTTTAATTATTTTATGAAGAAAACAATATGATTTCAATTTATAATTTCATTTATCAATTAAGCCTTTAATATTTTTTAAATTATTATTTCAAATTTATTGCATTAACTTGTTGTACGTGCTGGTTTCACAAAACTAATTGCAAATGATTTTCAGATCAAAACTTAGAATTCTTATTCGATATTTTGAGTGATTCAAGGAAACAAAAGTATATTATATTTTTTTTTTGTTTTATGTTTTTGCTTTGGACACTGCTATTTTATTTCAGAATGGTGAATATTCTTGTCCCCAACAAACAAGCTGGTGTTGAGTCTTCTTTATTATGGAAGATTTACCCCATAGTTATTAAGAGTGCAATAATTTAAAAAGATTTAATTATAATAAATGTTATTAAATATTATTCAAAAGATTGTTTGTTCTTTTAAATTTTTTATGTCTAATTTTTCTTATCCCAATTTGTTTGATAAGATTGTTAAAATACACAAAAAAAGTTTGGTCTTGTTTCTTTATTTATTATATTTATTTTGTGACGTCTTGCTGAAAACGCATTTGTTAAAAAATTGCTTTTTTTAACATTTAGTTTAAATATATTTTATTGAAAGCTGGTCTTTATATTTTCCCATGTAATTAACCAATTTTAAAGTTAAAAACATTTCTCTATATCGACCGTGGACTACTTGAGCATATAGTTTCTTGTTAATATACTAATACAAAAATAAATCTGGCATCAAATAACCTTTTATTTGAAATAAATATTTTCCATTGATTGAACTGTCTGCATACAGGTGACATGCCCAAGCATTACAAAACTAATTGTACTAAGATGCTGCTGTAATCATAGTCTATATGCAGAAAACTAGTCTCTTCCTGTGTATTTTTGTTTTTATCTTGAAAAATATCTCGGCTTTTTTCTGAGTTCAATATCATTCGAATTCCCAGTTTTTAGATGATGTCTCGATCAATGATTTGTAACTTCTCAAGGAAGGCAAAAATATAGGAGAACCAGAGCGACTCTGAAGTGAATCAGTTTTCCCATTGTCAGTGGGTAATAACCAATGTTTAAGTAACTATATGTATCTAAAAATTAAATATACAATAAAGTTAGACATATTGCTTAAATTAATAAATTAAATACTGAGTATTAATTTCTCAGATCTCTTAAATATTCATTTCATTTATATGTATTCAGAATGAAATAAGTTACACTTTCCATAAGATATTTAAAATTAAATTTAAAAATTGTGTAGTTTCCAAATATGTGAATTGCTCAATTGTGTAAAAATTAATAATATTGCAGTGCTAACAAATATAGCATTATTTTAACAATAATTTCAAAAAGTCACTTTTTAATGAACGATAAAAAGAATACCATGAAATCATTTACTTCGAAACATTTGATAAAAAAGCAGGATTTATAATGTTTTGTTTAGTGTTTGTTATGCATTTACTGTAAACCCTACTGATAAATGTAGAATCAAATTTATTTGTAAGATTCCTTTTACTTTTCTCTTAAATTATACCTAGTAAAAACTAGCTGAGAATCAATAATTTTGTTCTTAGTAATATTTGACTTTTTATTTTATCCAAAGCATTAAATTCATATGAATTAAAAACTTAAGTAAAACTTTTTTTCTTATGAATAATTTATAATTTCATTTTTACAATTTTTAAAGCATAATTTTATGTAAATTATTTGTGATATAAATTTACTAAGCAATAACTGAAATACTTGAATACAAAATTTGTAAAGACATGATTTTTTTCCGTAGATCTGCGAAACATCTTTTGTAAAAAATAAAACTTTAAATTCATAGTACCTCAGAACCGCTTAGAAGATTGTGAATTTGTCTTAAATCCAAAGATGCAGTTTTTAATTATTTAATTTTGAAACTTTTACTTATCTGTAATCATATTTCATTTGTAAAAAATGGTTTCATTATCCTTGATATATATTTACTTAACTATTTTTTATTTATTTTATTTCATAGTATGTGTGTGTTTCTTTAAAATATTAAATGCTAAGTGTATGTTATAAATTGATTTTGCTCTTTTATTATAATCTCCAAAAATGTAGGATTCAATTGAAAACATTGTTTTGAATTTTTAAAGTCAGGTTTAAGAATTTCTATTATTCATTTTATAGAAATTACTTTAAGTTAAGTCAATTATTTGTTACTATTTTTATGTCCAAAAATAATTGCCAACTTGAAATTAAAGCAAAGTACTTACTTTAGAAAACAAATATTTTTCCAATATTAGGCAGTGATTTTAGCTCTTTTCCAAAATAAGAAATTCCCTAATAATAATTTACTTGCTCCCTCTGTTTAAATTATTTAAAAAATTTTGTGTTGCTTTTTAATTCTAAAAATTCCTAACAAAAAATGCTTTCAGAATGTTTCCACACATTTTTAATAATTGTTAATGCGATTATAAGGACTTATCTGCTTTTTTATGCTTGCAATAAGAATTCCAGTTTTTTAAACTATGGCAATTTTATTGCCATATTCACATTGATCTGTTTTTGCTGGTTAATAATTTGTCACTAAATGGTCTCTTTTCACATGCAAGCGCTAATTGGGCTAATATTTATTGTAAAGAATGGACTATACCACAAATTTTAACATTAACATGAGAATAAAAAGCATAAATTGTTGAATTTATCGTTTATTACTATAACAGTTCTAATAAATAGCTTGTTATGTGTTGGTTTTAAATTTAAGTACATGTTATTTTTTAAGTAAAACTAATTATTTTCTCTTTATTTTTCAGATATAATTAATATAATAATTATTAATATAATAATTATTAATATAATAATTATTAATAATTATTAATATAATTATAAATAATAATTTACTTGATTTTTATGTATAATTTCATGATCAATTGTGTCGTCAATGATTTGAAAATTGCTTAAAGAAATATTATTAAAAAGGAAAATAAAGATAACTACCAATTTCAAAAACAATCCACTTAACAAATTAGAAAAATTGATGGCCAAATATAATTTATTTATAATATAATCCAATTTTATAAGGAAAAGAAAATAATTTAAAAATAAATCTGAACACAGTAATAGTTTGATAACTGCATTATCAGCTTACTACAATATGAAATGGAAAATCATTTTTTGAAATTGTTTTAATATATAAGAATAAATATAAGTGAAATAAATAAGAAAAATTAGCTATTATAATTTAAATCTTTTTTCTTTTGACTTATGAGTCTTCTATATAGTTAGCTAAATATTCGTTATCATATTCTCTTGCTTTTCTTACACCACCTTTTCCCTTAATATTAACTTCTGCAAATTTAAGTAAACATGAATTCTGAATGAAGGTTTTATTTTTGTAATGTAGTTAAATAAATTGATTTCATTATACTTTACAATATATATTCTCTTAAGATACTTCAATCTGTTGGATGGTAACTCTTTTCAATATTAAAAAGTCAGTTCTTAAAAACTTGCTACGTAGATTGATGATATATTTAGAATGCTTAATTCTTGTAAAACTTTTAAGCAGAACAGAATTGTAGGAACAATCACTCTGACTGGACTACATTGTTTGTTATTGGTAATTCAATTATTTATGCAGTACTTAGTGGTTTAACATGTAATAATGAAAGGAAATATTACCAAAATTTAAGCCAATAGTGAGAAGTTCAAGTATTAAAAAACCTATATTTTATTGTTAAATGAAAATATAATAAATATTTAGGACTGAAATTTAAAATGGTAACACATTCACCAATATAATGTAAAAATATCATTTCTAACATTTTCTTAAACAGGAAATTCTTAATTTATTTCATTATGAAAATTGTTTTATAAAATATTCTGTCAATAAAATTAATTTACTACAATTATCTTTATTCAAGTTCCTTCTTTTCTATTATAAAAACTTATTTGTTTCTTATTATAAGTTATTTTTTTAGAAATTGCAAAAAGCAATTTGAATTTATCACTTTTATTGATTGAATTGCATTTTTATTTTAAGATAGTGTTCAACAGAAAAGAGATTATTCTAACATTACCCAACACAAAATAGAAGAACATGTAAGAAACTTACTCTGAAATGCTCCAGGAGGAAGAAATAAAAGAAGAAAACTTTGAAATTGAAAATTGTAAATAAATAATATGAATTGATTTACGAGTATAAATAAAAAAAATTTATACTGGATCCCGTCTTGTTCTAAACCATTATTAATAGAAAATAAAAACAGAAATTATGTTATTTAATGTGAAAAAAATTCAGTGCTAAATGCTTTACAATAATTTATTAAAACAAATGTCTTATAATAATTAAGTTAGAATTTTATGTATATTTACATACTCAAGGTTTAGCGCAATCGATTGAAAATTGCTTATAAATGAAAATTGCCATTTAAAAAAATAATCTGAATAAATCAGTAAATCATTATTATAAATAATATACGCTTTTATGCATTAGTTTGGGGAAAAAGAAATCAATTATTTTCTCGTGAACTTTATGTAACTTCTTTTGGATTCGCTTTGTAAAAAGGTTTAAAACAGTTACCATGTAGATTTTTAGGTCTTACGCGTTACTACTGCTAACATGCGGTCAATTTCGACCATTTTTGATATTTTACAGACATTTTCGACGATGCTGTATTCACATGCGAGGTGCATCTCTAACATCAAAAATACCGGAACGAAATCGCCGAAACAAAAATTGTACGTAACTGGTTATTGCAGTCTTATATAGGACAATAAACACCTTTCACAATTTTAGCCACCTGGCTATCTTTTTCGCCGCTACAAGAGAAAAACGAAAATGTATCGAATTTTCTGTTTGTTGTCTACCATTTTTAAAACCTTGTACACGTACTGAATTAATCAAACAAAAAAAACCACAAGAGAATATTTTAGTGTCAAATGTCACCTTTCCAACGAGCATAAATCTGAAATTGTTTGATTGATACCTCACGAGATATCGATCACTACAGACGTCTACCAAAAAAATAATGGATTACTTTTTCCCCAAACTATTATAATTTCAAAAATAATCAGAACAAATTAGTAAAAAATGATTCTAAATAACACTTATATAAATAAATTCATGAGAAAAAACTATTTTAAAAATAAATCTAATAAAATATGAACATATATTTCAATTTAATAAAATTATTAAAATTTATTAAAAACGAGATGTAATATTTGGGGGCTATTAATTTATTTCAAGTTTAATAATAATAAACTGTAATATCTGGGGACATTGTGTGCTCATTATAGTGGGAGTTTGAAATTCTTTTTTGATATTGTTTTAGTTTATATATAATTACTTTTGTTTATGAAATAAATGTGCATTTAATGTCACTTGCTGATTAAGGAGGGAAACTGCTTTTCTAAATAACCAAAACAGATTCAACATTAATGCAATATTTTCGTCATAACATGTAAACAATTAGCAGATAAAAATGAATAAGTATCTCGTTTTTATTTGCAGAAACAAAATATAAGTTTTAACTGGCTCCACTTTGTTAAAAGCAGTACTGGCCAAATGGCAGAGGGCCAATGGATAACCGTGTACTGCAATTACATGGGACAGCTGTTGTTGTTGGGTTGGGTTTTATGGCGCAAGGTCCTTACATGGGACTGCAGCGGATCGTACTGCCGGCCCACCATCAATGACGACGACCACTTTATTGACGGAGTCGACGAGGCCAAATAGTGGCGGGCCGCTGCTGGCCAAGACGGCTCGCAGCATCCCGCCACTATTTGGCTTGGATGAATACTTGGCATGTTTGTGTTTGCTGGGAAGTAAGAAGAAATAATTAGTTTAAAAATATTGATTATATTTTTAAAATATTTGAAACATTAATTCAAAAGCATGAAATAAACTTCACCTTTATATCATAAATAAAATATTTTCTCAACTTAATTAGTAATATTAATTTTAAATAATTTATAAGATTACCTCTGTGACAGAAATTTAAATTTGCATTTTTCTAAGCATTTCATGGGAACATTACTCCAAACATATTTAAACTAATCAGTATGTAAACATTTTATATTCATATTGAGTTATGCTAGTTTCTAAACAATATACATTACAATTACGAAAAGCAAATTATTTTTTGTGTATTCTCAAAAATTAATAATTTGAACTTTAAGCAATACATCATCTACATTGTTCTAGACTATGAAAGAATATACGCTAAAAGCTAAATATATATTATTTTTAGTTAATGATGGACGTATTTTGTTATGTTATTAGTTTTGCAGATTAAAAAGAAACAGAATTCAATAGTAAGACTATTTTTTTTCTTAATGTGTTATTGAGAACCGATTTAAGATAATTTAAGAAATCAATATGTATTCGTATTTTTCATCATGTATTCAGCTGAAATAAAGTCAGAAGAATTACAAATAGCTGCACATGTTTTGATATCGAAATCAATTCCTTCGATCAATACATTTACTACCCAAAAAAGAGTCTCCATTATCTTTTAACGCTGAATTGAGCATTCTTACTTGGTTTTGCATTTTCTCATATTGAATCTTTACTTGTTTACTACTATGTTTAAAAGTAAGAAAAAGAATTTTGCTTTATTCGTGGTTTTGTTAGAGGATGAAAAAAAGTGAAATGAGAAAATAACATTTTCCAGTTTTTTCTCTTCTGTTTTCAATAATGCGATTAAAGGTTTAGGGTATTGTTGCTTAAGTAATTTTAAATGCAGTCAAATCTTTTTTTATGCGATTAACATGTTCCATCAAAAATAACATATAAAAATCAACAAAAACTATTAAGGCTCAGGAATATAAAGAAACCATTATTTCAGCTTCTTCTTTTCGAAATTAATTATTAAAAGTGAACGTAGAATTTTTATTCTTTTTTTATTACTTTAAAATAAAAATTACTAGATTTTTTATTGAAGGAATTGTTGGCAGTTTTACTGTGACAACACAGATTATATATGAAAATTATTGTAAGAATTTTCACAATATTCATATACAGTCTGCTTTCCATAAAAGTGATAAGGTATTTTCTTATCACAAGATAAGAGACCATAAGATTTTCAGAGCACCCACATCACGATTTTCCATTGTTTAGTGATGCAGCCGTATTTTCGGAGTGGAAGGTTCTAGATTCCATTTCAATCAGAATTAAATAGTGAAAGATGGATTTTAAGCTTCTGCTTTACATTAAACAAAGTTATTGTTATATTAAACAACGGTGTTACATTAAGCAACAAGAAATATGCGCTATATTAAATGATGGGAGACAAATAGGATGCTTTTAATTTCTACATACATGTCTTTCAATTTTGCTTCTTGAGAATGTGAAGTATTTCTTCCCTTGCAATACATGAAAATACGGCACACTGTCTATGAAAATACCTATTATAATATTTTATAGATATCTTTGGTTATTAGGATATATAGTACAGGTGTCAAAGATGCATTTTTAATTGGCATGTATGAAAAAATCTTAAATTCAATATTTATCTGACATTATTCATGACGGGCTAGACCTTCAAATATTCTACTTTGAAAAGCATGCTTCCACTACAAAGCTACAATGAATTTCTTGATAATATTTTTTGCAATAAAAATGCGGTTTAATATATGCGGTAGGTATAACCTTTTAATTGATTTCATAAAATTATTTTCCTAAAAGTTTTCAATACTTGTTAAAAAATATATTATTTACTAATCACACTTTGCTAATTTTACATTTTATAAAATTCTCTTACTCTAAAATAAAGTTACTTTTTTTATTGTATTAAAATAAATTGATAAAAAACAAACGAATGAGTGTCAGACTCGACAGTATAAAGAGATAAAATTGCTAAAAGAATTTGAAAATTTCCTGCTATAAAATCCATTTTAATCTTGATTATGTAAAATGTTTATCATAACCATTTAAGAAGGAATTTTCCTGCTTAAAAATAGCAACAATGTGTTTCAGCATTTAAATAAAAATACTTTAACATGCGCAGTGAATTCACCTCACACACACACACAAACATTTGAAAGAAAACTATATACTTTCATTTCCTCAAAACCTAATCAATTTTTAAGATAGAAGTTCACTCTTTCGAAAGAGTGAATCTATTCATTTTGGTGAAAGCTGAACCTAATTTGTGTAAATGGTACAGAAATAGGAATTCTTTCTATGAATGATTCGAAATTACCTCTTCTTATTTAATAAACTGTGAACTGAAAGGGATAATTTTACAATAGTTTGTGTTTAATTATTAATTCTGATATTGCTTATGAAAAATGAAATCTTAAGTCTATGGTCAAAAAATGTATTTTTAATTACAATTAATAAATTTTGCAATTAATAAATTTTTTAAATACATCAAAATATTCCATAAATATTTCTATTGTTTTGTTTATTTAATTTCAAAAAATTCCTTTAATTTCTTTTTACAAATAATTGTTTAATTCTACTTACCGGAGTTATTAAATTAAGTATGTTTAAATTTTGTTGTTGGTTTAAACTTATCATTTTAATAACTTGCGTATAATATTCATACAATATAGATAGCAAAATTCTAAATAAAAAGGCTTGTAAAAATGTTTTGTTGTTATACATACTTATATCGTATTTCACAATAATGATTTGCTGGAAAAAAAAGTAAACTTAATCTTTCTAAAATACTTATTCAAGATATGATGATAAAGATATATTGCAGAAATGCGTGCTAATGAGGATATACAAAATATACACACACAATATTTAAATTAACTAGCACTTGCTATTTTGAGTAATGCTTCTGGCTGCCCACTTATATTGGCTTGCAGTCAATTAGCAGAATAATAGTTGAAAGCTAAAATTTTGGTATCAGTATTTTCAGGACTTTTCTAAAAAATTTCCTGATATGATGAGTGCAAATGATCTTGATGTTTCCTATAATTAAATATGTCTAAAAATTCACATGTTTGTTAAAAATAAAAACAGCATATTTGTTACAATTAAAATTAGCGAAATGTGAATTAAATTAATAATTAATCAAAAAAATTAATTCACTGTTCTATATTTGAATATTTATGCATTTGTTTAATTTTATAAGATTTTAACCCCAAATTATTTATTTTATGAGTTTTCACTCACATACTTTTGATAAATTAAAAATGTACTCAAATGTAATTAAAATCGAAAATTGCTGCAGAAAAAATTATTGACATATAAAAATACAAGAAAGTTGTATTTTACATGTGCTTTGTTATTAATTACTGCTTTCATATATTAATTACTCACTTGCAATAGAAACAAACCTTAAATGAGTAATCAAAATGTGGTTTTCTATTAAATAGTCTTAAATATTATAGCATGAATTACTATGATCTAATAATAGGACGGCGTATTTAAAGCCATAGTCCTGGGTTCGATCCAAATCCTATTGCACAAAGAGAGAGACGCATATTGCATTTCATTCTTTTATATATACATCTATGGGGATGAGCAACTGAAGCTGTGGATAATAATTACCTTATACATCAACTTTCGGCCATAAAAATATTGTCATAAGTGTAATTAATGAAATTCTAGCACACATTTGTAAAATCGTTATTGGATACATTTCATTTGTCAAAATAAAAAATCTATAAATAAAAACTTATCAGACACTGACTATTTCATGGGAAAAACTTCTGTCAAATATCTTGTGAATATACTTCATAATTAATTTCAGCATGTTAAAAATATGAGTCTAAACTGTTAGAATAAGAAAAAGTTTTTAATAATTAGATATAAAAATTGTTGAATATTTATGATACCTCCCCTAATTGTTAAGAATTTTACAACAAGAGCTATTATATCGTAACAATACAAAAAAATAGTAATGAATGAAGGATAATTTTAAGAAATTCATAAAATTGTGCAAATGTCTGCAAACATAGTAAAGTAAAACATACAGCCAGATAACAATGAGCAATATGAAACTTTAACATAAAATTAGAAAGAAAAAATGTTATATTAATAAAATATAAATTCTAAGTTATAAGGCGCAAGTTTTTTTAACTTTTTATTTAAATAAGTTTCTTTCAAAAGAAAATTGAGACAAAAAATGTGAATAAACGTGTATTGGATGCGAGTAAATGTACATCTTAACAGTATAAGTTTTATATTTAGTGTTGTTATTCAATTTTAAATTGTCCTAAGAACAATTATGTTTGTTCTTTAGTCAAATCAAATGCAGTGAGAAACTGAACAAATTTATTACACTTTTAATGTCTCTCAAGGTAAATGTGTTGCATTAATAAGTGGATAAAATGCATGACTAAATAAAGAGTTATTATACAAAAACAGAAACATTTATTTCGAAACAAGGAAATAATTATTATTTTGTTCCCTTTTATTTTGTTACACTAAAACATTATAAATAAAAATATCTTAAAACTTTAATGATATTTTTACTTTCATAATTTTATTAATTTAATAATATTGTCTTATTTATTGAATATTTTGTTTCTATTCTAAGATCCTTAGTATTTTCACTTAGGAAAAAATCTTTAACGTTCATTAAAATATTCTCTTTCATTTACATCTTAGTTTGATGACGAATTAATTTTACGGAAAATGTTATGAAGTTATAAAAAGTGTAGAATTCTCTATGCACTTTGAGTACTCGTAGTTAAGAAAGTAAATTACAAAATGACACCCCGAGTAGAGCAATTAAATGGATGGATTTTTTCAAACATTTGTGCTTTCAGTTTCTAACTCAGGAATGGATGTTTGTAGAAGATCAGAATACGATTGATATTATAAGTCTCATTCATAATAGTCTTGGTGCTCAAAAAAGTAATCTCATGGGGATAATCAAATCTAACATAATTTCAGAGCAATATTTTTTCAAACGTGTTTTAGATTGAAGTAAATTTTAATGCTCTGAAACTCTCTCTTTCTCTCTATTAACTTTAAAGTTAGTTGTAGAATTTTCGGTGATACAATTAATAAGTACCAAATTAAAATATTAAAAAAAACATTTTCAAACTTAATAATATTAAACCTTTCAAATAGTTTTAAAATCATATTCCATAGGGAAATTGGTGCAATAGAAGAAAATTTGCGATGCAGCTATTTTTAATTTACCAAAAGCATTCAATTTCTTTTCTCAGTCATATTATTTCATGTTAGTAAAAATTAAATTAACTAACATCTTCTGCATAGCTTTATTCATACTTTTATGTCTTCATACATATAACCTAATAATAATCAATAATAATCAACCTAATTAAAAGTGACTGTATTTTCGTAAATAAAATGGACACATGATATTTTGCACCAAACTCTACCGATTGTTTTTCCATTGTTTCCAAGAAAATGAAGTTATGAGCAATTTGAGTAATTGGAGATAAAAAAGATCAAATTCCTATTTTTCTACGAAGCGAATAATAAAAGCTTCCTTATTTAAAATGTTTATAAAATGTCCAGTTAAGATTCTAGACAAATGTAATTTTTCATAAAATTCTGAAATGCTTCTCGATTATTTTAAAAGTGAGTTGCACTAAGTAATTTAAAATTTTCAGTACTATTTTAACGTGAAGACAAACTGCATTAAGCAAATAATTGACTTTATTCTATTATAAAAATTATGTGACATAAGAAAGAATTTTAACATGAAATTAAATATAAGTGGTACCAATATACATATGAGAATAACACAATTTGGAATAAGAAAGTAATCAAAAATTAGGGTCATAAATTCTTTTCAAAAACTTGTGATTTCAAAAAAGAAAAAATTTAATAAATCCTTAATAGCAGAAGACCTCAGAAAACCAGCATTAAATAATCAATAAGATTTTTTGTAAACTGTAATCAATAAGATTTTTTATATTTTTCTAGTAAATTATGACATAAATGTCGTGGTTTAGCAAATGACGTTGGTGAAAATGTAATTAGCATGGATATGTTTCAAGAAACCTTTTATGCCATATGCCAAATTTATTTTACTGGAGTAATAAGAGAATTACTTAGAAGGTTTAATAAAATTTAAATTCTTTTAGAAAATTTCGCTTGAATTCACAATACGTCCAAGATTGTATCCTTATTTTCATATTTCTTAGATAACTTTGTAATATCATTTGCGATACTATGTGTTCTATATATGTTCATTATTTCAAATCTATAAAATTTAACATAATATCAGTATTATCTAAAAAAAAATTATAAGTGCATTTAACTTTTGCTAAATCCGAAATCATCAACTCACGTTTAAACTATTCATCTTTATTATGCTTTAACTCTGGAATAAACGCTATTTCTTTGAATTGAAAATAATAATACAATTAATGTATAAATTCTTGTTATTTTATCAGAATTTATTGCATAGATAATTTACATATATACATTTGTGGCTTTCTATGGCCAATTTTACTCAATGAATCACAGTTGTTATATTTTATAACTAATTTGAAATTCAATGGTTTTCTTTGTTTCAGTATACAAATTAAAATAATTAATTAAATCTCAAATGAAGTTTGTTTTTAATTCTGTTCAATTTTAAAATGTTTTCAAAATAAACTTTATTATGTAACATTTTTAACAGAAATGAATAAGAGGACTATTTTCAGTTTTGCAAATTTGATGAATGCATTTGTAGCTATGTATATTTATTTGGGAGATTCAATGAAATATTTAAAATATTTACTACTAAAAAGAAAAGTTTTCAAGCGAAGAATCATAATAAATGTATTTAATGTAATATAAAACTGCTATAAAATTAAATTTCATACCAGAAACAAACATTGAAAAAGTCGTTTTTTAAAAATAGTTCTTGAAATATTACCACTTTTCTTATTTGTTGTTTCCAGAAGAACAATCCTACCTGGATCTACAATTTCAAATAAATCCCCTACTGACATTTATAACCATATGACGTTTAAAACCACGAACGTTTCAACTGAAGTTAAGAGTAGTAATGATTAGAATATATATTTAAATATGAAACAATATGTCTAACATAGAAAGTATCTAGAAATATTTCGAGAATTAAGTTCATGAGAATTTGATTAAAAAAGAAAATAAAGTTAATTTAATAAAATTTATAATTTCATGTAGTGTCAAAAATTAAATATCTGCATTAATCTTAAACATGTTTCCTTTTGAATAGCTCACACATGTTGACTTAAAAAGTAGAATTAAACATAAATTCATTACTGATGTAGTACAGCGTGTATACAATCTATACATTTACAGTTTCGATTAAATTAATCTTATTAACTTTTGAGAATATAGTGATGTAGTGTAAATCACATTTATATACAATAAGTGGTTCAGTATTGTACTATAATTCATTTTTAAAGCCAAAAGCATCTGCAACAATTTAATTCAATTAGAAGAGCATATGATAGTTCCGATAATGCGATTTTAAATTAAATATAAGACGCTAAACAATTAGCAAGAGAACTGAGCTTTCTAAATAAATATTTTGATGAATATGAGGGTCAAAATCCATACAAAATAATATTTAGTCACTTAGCAAATTCAGAAGGAAACTGGAATGACAGTTTACATTTATAATAAAAAAATATTATATAGTAAAACATTATTTTATGCCAAAATTTGTTGTGAACATAAAATTAGAAATGCTAACCATAAAAGAAAATCGAATAAAGCTATTAATTAGTTTACCTACTGAAGTTCTTTTAAAGAAATTTTAAACATTTCAAGACAAAAGTATAATCAATGTTTTATTAATTTCAAGATTGTGGCTTTATTAAAATGATTTTCGTTTAAAAAGTTGTACTTATAAATATCAATCACCAAGGCATTATATAAGTAATTTTAACGCATGCATGTTATTATTTTTATGCATGTTATTATTATAAATGTCATAAAAATCTTTTTTCTTTTTATATGCAACTTTTTTATTTTGGCTCATTTCATTTAATAGTTTTATATAATTTCAAAATAAGAATTGCATAAACGATATGAAATTGCTAAAATATGCATAAATGTATTTATTTTAAACTTTAAACGCAAAGTTCAATACAATGAAGACATACTTAAATAATTAAGACATTCTTTCCAGTTAATTTTAAGACCTAGAAATTTAAAATATTAATGAACATTCAAACGATTGGGAAAGATTTTGTGCAAACTTATGAAAAAGTTTATAAAATCATTGTACAAGCCCTGACAATTATGTCTTAAGTCGAAATACATAATTTGTATTAAATAATAACATATATATTTTTAAAGTTAAAGTATCAGATTTTATTTTATTTTGATAAAAAGTATATCAATATACTAAAAACAAAAATTATTTCTGAACACGTAATCTAAACACCACCCCATAATGTTTCTTACTAATATTTCATTATTACTTTACTTTTCACAATAAATTTTATGTCCCCATCATTTTAAAATTAATTCCCTTTTGCTGATGATTTAGACCATTTTAATAGTATATCGCTAGTATGTTGTTTAGAATAAAAAAAATAAATTTCAGTTCCACTGAAAGGAATTCTTGGATTTCTAAATAAAATCTCTTTTTATCCCCTGAGATTTCGAAGATCAAGACACACTAGGATGAAGACTGGAAAGAAGTAATTCTGCAAGAAAGTGGATAGAAAAAGGTAGCTTTGTAACAAGATTTCAAAAAAGCCGATTTTTCTAATTTTACACCTTAATTTCCGCTTTCTATACAATGTTCAAGTATCATTATTTGTTATTTGGTAATTCACATTAGATGTTATGTGTGTGATTAATGTTGTTTTTTAACTTTTTTTGCTCGTGTTTTTGATTTCTTTTTAAATAGTTGTTACATTTTAAATAAAAAAATTTTCAACCAATTTTTATTGAAATGTTAAATTTAAAATTTAGAAAAAACATGTACTTGAAAATATTCTGTTCTATGAGACATTTTATTTTATTTAAATATACAAGGAGAGAATAAAAAGAGTAATTTAATGCAAATATTTGTTGAAGCTCTTTCAAATGAGATAATATTTTTAGTCAGACTTATTTTACTTTATTTTTGGTATAATTCATAAATAAGTAAATCTAAATGTAATATTATTTATGTGAAAAAACTTAAATAGAATGAGATACTTAAAATTCTTAAATATAAATTTAATATTCATTTAAAATATAAAAGATTATATATATATATATATATATATATATATATATATA
>JAPDSC010093491.1:3590609-3652038 GCA_026290005.1 Latrodectus geometricus | reverse complement strand
TATATATATATATATATATATATATATATATATATATATATACTTTTAAAAAAAATCAAGTTATTCTCTTTTTTTTAATTTAAGGTAATTATTAACATATTTGAATGCTTTCTTATGAAAAACTAAATTTAATTTAAAGCTACACTACTGGTTTGGATTAAATTAATTTTTTTAATGTATTAAGCAACAATAATAACTAAAATAAACTGTATTAATAAGCTGGAACTAAATTTTTCTCCTAAAGTAGCTCATGGAAAATTCAAAGGATTGTAAATTCAGTAAAAAATATATTCCAATTATATTTGTTTCATTAAGTAGCTAAGAGTTCTTTTACATGTAGTGCCTTATTTTTTTCCTTTCAGAAAGGTCATATTAAAATTTGGCAATAAGAAATAATTTTTTTTAAATAAAAGCAATACTTATGCATTTATTCTAAATCATTCCTGTAAATCATTAATATTACTTCAAAGTAAGATAAATCACTTTGAAAAAATAAGTTATAGGAATATAATATAGTGTCGAAGAGATGGCTTTACTCATATGTATGTAGTATTCAAAGAATCCTTAATATGAAAACGAAATAATGTCGAAATTATGATAAATAAATGAATGAAGTAAATATTACAGTTATTATTCACATTAGTATTCTATACAGTTAAAATAATTAATGATATAATAACAGAACAGGGTCTCATCAGCTTTTCTAACTCAAGAATATTACAAATTATTCTTTTTTTAGAACGATTGAATGAAAATCATCTTTAAGGTAATCTGGTAAAAATTGACGAAGTTATCCTTATTAATGCCAACCTATACTTTTACCATATACCATAAAAAGTACCTGTGAAGCTGGAGAAGATATCAAAAGTGCCCCCTAAACCACTCATATTTGTAATGAATATTGAAAATACGCTCTCGTGAATTACACCTTAGCTAGGAATAACATAATGGTTGAAATATGTGAATATGAAAAACCTTGATAAGGTTCAAATTTACGTACATCAAGTAACAGCACACACTGAAAGTCACTGCTATTCATAGTCTTGCTCATTCTTTTCCTTGAAATGACGACTTTATTTTAAACACCTTGTCATCAAGAGCGGAGATTGTGTTAAGGTTTTGTGAAGAACACTCCCATCATTGAAACATTACTGCTGGGTGTATTCTCGACAAATTATAACATAATCTTCTCAATTGCTGGTGTTTCAAATATGATCATGGTTCATGGCTGGAACTGATGTTGCATATAAGCGGTTGTTGGCACGTGAAAATGATTTTGATTGGAGTTTGCTCAAGGAATACTTTAATATACAAGTTCTAAGGGTATCAATCGCCAAATCTTGGAACTGCATATACATTCGCTATTTTCATAAGTTTTTGAAGTCTGCCGTTTCATAACATCTCTGACAGGATATGAAATGAAGTTTCTGTTTGAAATGCATAAATTTGTAATAAAAATTTGATAAACAATAGGGTTTATTAAAGAAGAAATCACTGCAAAATATAAGAAGTAGAAATAATAAATATCTTTAAAAATAAATATCAATCATTTCTCTTGTAAATGACTAAATGTGCTCATGGCTTCCTCTTCACTTCTTCTTACCGTAACTTCTGTCAACGTAGATTCCTTCTTCCGACTTATCAAATTCTCCACCAAAAATTAATCTAACCTAAAAGGGAATAACATACTATTCCTTTAACATTATTTCGAGAAATATGGGGACAAGATATTTTTCTTAAGTTTTTTTTTATATGCTTAAACCTGTAATATCATTTTTTAAGTATTTATACCACACAATGCTAAAATTGATCTGGTGTAGCAGCTAGAGATATAATATCGGAAAATCGATGAGAAACCATGAACCACATGTTTTCTATCGGCGAATGAGAGAGCAAGCCGACCAGGGAAGCAATTTAATCTGGTGATTGACGAAGAGCTCTTGGATAATGCATTTCACGTGTGGTCACTAATTATCCAGTTGAAATATTGCTGTGTTCAAGCCCAGGAGGCAAGTAAGGATAACTGGCTCCAAAACCTCGGAGATGTAGCGCTGGCTATTTATTGTACAGACAATGAGAACTACAGGAGTCAGACAGTGATATCCAATACTTTCCCCAGAACATAATACCTGGTGCAGAAGCAGTGTAGTGGTACATAACTCAGCTGTTCAGTATCCTCTTTTTAATGTGTCTCCAGACTTGAATGTGACCATCATGATGTTGCAGACAGAAGCGTGACTCGCCAATAAATACAATTTCATTTCATTCTGCTATTCAAATGCTTCTTCCATCGCATTATTGGTGGTAGAGACATCAGTGGTTCTGTATCAAGGGTAAAAGATGCAATGAACGTCTTGCGGATAGATAAATCCTCTGTAAACGGCGTCGAATGGTACGCGCAGATACTTGATGATGCGTTACAGACTGATTGTGCTGATGTGGTTGAACGATCCATCACTTCCATGGATACAATTTGTCAGCCATCAAGTGAAGTGGTGCTCTGAGGTGGATGCTATCGAAAACGACGGTCTGTAATTCTCAACTCAATTACCGAAATTGAAATCGTTGAAATCTCTAAGCCTTAAATAGCGCTTTGAAGTGGCGCCTCGTGAGCGTGTGATGTTCATCTACGCTGAATTTCTCTCTAATGATTTGCATATCTCACCTCCGCTAATGCATGCTGTCTTCAGGGTATTGCATTTACGGTAACCAGCAGCGTATTTCAGGAATTTCGTTTCTAAAAATATAATGCTGACATTTCTTCATATTGTCTTTTCAGTTTGCTGCAGAAAAAAATTTAGAACTTGGTTATTAGCTTATAAAGTCTTAAAATAAAACCTATCTATATAATGCATAAATGGATTTGATGCTGGTTAAATATTATCGTTCTATAATTAAATTGAGTTTATCTTTATGTCTAACTGAATTGAATTCATTCCAGCAATGATGTTTTACCATTTGAATATAGAGAGATGTTTACTTAATATGAAATTTTACAAAAATGCCCATAATTTAACATTCCAATATTTTTAATAATTTTAATGTTGAACTATTAGGATTAGTTTATATTCTCGAGAAAATCAATTTTGTTGGTAATTGAAATTTTTATATTGTGCAAGGACTCATATATAAATATAATATGTTTAGGAGTTAGTTTCCAAAAACATTAAAAATGATTAAGTAAAAATTGAATGTTTGATTATAAAGAATTGTATACGTGATCACATCCGCTGTGATTAATTTAGTAGGAATCCAAGAAAAAATAACAATGATGAGTCTCTCGATGCAATTTTATTATTTTAAACTGGTACGCTTTGGGCATTTTTTAATTTTTTAATGTAGTAAAATACTTCTAATTGTGGTCTTTATAAGATAACTATGCATTTTAAAAATTTTCCCTTCATTTTATGCATTCCCGTTCTAACATATATTATGACTATATGTGTTAGACATATGGTGCAATTAAAAAATAATGTATTTTCTGATAATGAAATTTGGATAAAAGAATAGCAAAATAAGAAATAAAAGATGTTTTTGCATAAGTTGATATGTAAAATCATTTTTATTTGCATGGTTTTAGCAAAATATAAATCTATTTTCATTTGCATCAAGTCATCAATTTTTGGAACTGTCTCATACTCATTTTTGATGATTAAATTTGTGTGTGTATGGGTGTGTATTTTTAAATAAAAAATAAAATATCTTTAAATATTAGAAAATATTTTTAACAATGAAATAAATAATTAATAAAGAAATCCTATTGTTAGAAGTTTCACTTCTTTAATTTTCTGGAGGGTAGTTTTAATTAAAAATTTCAAACTACAAACAGCAGATTCTTGCCATATGTGAAATTTCTAATGACTGGGATTTTCAGCAATGATTCCAAGGATCGAAATTTCTAGCAATGATAAAACTTATCTGTTTTCATCTTTATATCAGTTTCAATTGTCTTTGTTTATTTTTGTGATGTGTCCATTAAAATATCACAAAGATTTAATGGAAAAAACATGCAGAATTACTTTTTTGAAAAATGACATTTTAAATTTATACATTAATATACAACTATTGAAACGCTGTCAGAAAATTAAAGTGATGAAATCAACTATTCTAAAGTTACCATAAAAATATTTGAACTATATCTGAAGGAGCTCCCTAAGAGAGTTATACTTTAAAATAATGTGTTAATCTTTTCATATTTAACTTTTGAAATCATGGTAAATAATAAATCCTCATCATTCTTCAAAAGCATTTGTTCGAAAACAGAGTTGAAGTTTAGGTATCTTCATAGTTTGGAAGGAAAGACCAAGCAAATGGTCCGCCAGTCTGTCATCCCCAGAAATTCCATTTCGCTTAGATGAAATTGTGATGACGGCTTGTTTTACATACCCAAGCCAACAAACCGTAATGCATCTTCAGCAATGCTGGTTGTAGAACACACGAACATCTGTTAATAAGAATAACGGTTTTTCCCATTGTCTATTCGCAACTCTAAGTTCTTACATACTATTTAAAAAATCCCAATCAAATGATGACGTTTTTTACGTAATGAGGGACTTATTTTTTGTTGCCCAGACCATTATTTGTTGCCATTTTGTTTTGACAGGTAATGGTGGATAGACCACTGTTCGCTCTTTGTATGGTTGTCCTGTAAACGAATGATGCAAGTCTATTTTACAAATCCTTTCTATTTACATAGTAATACTGCAATGACTTTTAGATCGCCCACCACAAACAACTCGAATATAATCAGATTAATTTTTCATAGGACCAAAATTCATCACTGTTTTATACGTTTAATGGTATGATCCAAAAGAACCAATGATGGTTTCTAGCTATTATTATACAATATTTGTTTTAAACTACACTTTTAGTTTTCATGAAATGTATATTATTTAACCAGTTACCCAAATCCTATAACAATATGTAAAGGCGAGTTTCATTCTTTTATTCAAAATTAGGCTGAAAAGATGTTATGTTTTTCACTCAAATTCCTGAATATTACAACATTTATGCGAAATTCAAGAGTTGCATTCAGGAATACAGAAAATCAACATTCAAGAAATGTTGCAAAATATAGTCCTTTTCTGTCAAAAAGAAACACTTTTCGAGTAATACACAGATGTATTTACACTCAGTGTTATCAGAGATATATTCAGAGTTAATTATTTGACTGTTAAATTTTACAAAACTGTCTTGCTTTGCAATCTTTTTTGGAAGTTACCTTGTAAAACTATACGGTTAAGGTTGAGAATTGGCTTATAATCAACTTAAAAAGATGACAAATTAAAAATTCTTGTCTTGGATAATATATAAAAATAGAAAACTCGTGGAGAGAGAATATAACAGCTTTCACAAATACCACATGGAATTTTTAATTCAAAATCTAAAGCTTCACTGAAATTTTTATTATTGTATGGCAAAGAGCTCAATGACTTCTAATATCTGTAAACTGAAAAGATTTATTGTGTAATATGTTTAACCTTGATAAATTATTAAAGCTTATAAATTATCTTAACAGTAGAATGTTGAACAAAATCATTTTATTTACTTTACGTTCATAAACAATCGGAAAGAATCTTAGTTTAAAAAAACATATCCACTTACAACTGTATAATTTTTTCTGAGAAATTTAAGCTGAATATTTAAACATAAAAATTTAAAAAAACTATATTTTGCTTTGTAAAATAATTATTCTGAACATAATTTTTCCTTTAATTAACAGAAATAAATTTAATTGGTCATTAAAATACAATAATTACAAAAAATAAGGAAAAATCAAAATATAGCAATAACTCTCCCAACAATAAACAGTCTCGATGAATATATTGGTAAGTAAAAGTGCCTGAACAGTAAAACTTTATGCAAAATAGTGATGCTGCTGTTGGAATAGTTTAATTGCTATAATGTTAAAAATGGATGTCTCAGAGCAGGACTTCGTTGCGTGTGATTAGAAATCCGGTATAGCGAAATTGTCACAAGGGTCAAACACGCATAATTTAACCGAACAATTTTGATGGCGAGCTATTGGGAGACTAGATGCTGGATAAAGTCAGATAGAAAGCCAGTAGCTAAATGGATGAATTTCAGGCTATCTGTGATTCATAAATTTTGGCAACAATTTATAAAAACAGATTCGGCAACAAGCATGTTCAGCGCCAAGGACGGCTACTCGCTATCACCAGTGCCTATGACTGATATTTATCATTATGAGCAGAAAGGAATAGAACTGCAACTCCGACTGAGCTCAGATACTCCCTTGTTGCAAGTTTCCAAAAGATTAGTATCCAGATCAACAGTGCCTCGAAAGTTTCATGAACTTGGATTTTATGAGAAGTTAACAGTCGTTTACGTCCCACTCAAGTCACGCCATAGGCGAGAACCTTTGCAATGGGGAAGTCAACTTGTCCACTGGGATCAATGGAGGGTTGTTCTCTTTAAGAATGGGTTCCGGTTTAGCCTGGAAGGTGATATTAGGCTCAATTTCAATCAGAGGAAACATAAAACTCATTTTTATCAATCAAACATCAGTGGAAGAGATGAATACGAATCAGGCAGCATCAGTGTTTTGGGTAGTATTTTTTGGGTGGACGCAGAGACTTCCTTGCCTTTTGCCACGGAAGTATTAAAGCTTACACATATAGATTTGACTTCCTGAATGCTTTTGTGCGTCCTTATGCCAGGGCAATAGGTGATGTTTTCGTGCTATAATATGATAATGCGTAACCACGGTTCGCGTCGTGGATGCATATCTTGAACGGGGAATATTTGAGAGCCTGCTGTGAAAAGCTTGATCTTCGTATTTTAATACAATCGAGCTTGCTTTGGACACTCTAAGATAACGTGTAGCTGCTCTCAATCTCCCTCTTTGGACCCTAGCAACGCTTTCAATTGCTTTTAAGGAATGGCTCGCAATTCCTGCACAGTTTATAGACTTCTTAAATGAGAGAATGCAACATAGCACATACATCGCTGCACATGTGCTATATTGTTTTTCGTCGGTTATTACCCCATATTAATGGCATTTTTCTTGTACCAAACTTACACCTCTTAATTGTTCATTGTATGCATATGATAATTTTTACAACATCATAATTATCTGGTCTTTTTATGTTATTTGTACCTTCTTATGTTTAATATTATGCGTATAAGTTTCATTAAATTCTACATATAACTTTTTACGTCATAGTCATTTTTGCAATTTTTTTAATTTATGATAACCAATGTGCTTTGAATTCTTTCAAGATAAAATAATTTTAAAAAAAATTTATCCGAAAACTTTTAGTTGAACAGTACCTAAAAGCATAAATGGCAGAAAACTCAGGGTTTTCTTAAAAAATATCAAAATTCATCAAAAAAAACCGTTACTTATTGACATGCTTGTCATTAGCCTGTATAGAAAAATTTCTTGCAGTGATTAATTACTATTTGCCATGTAAAAATTGCACAACCTATTAACATTAAGTTTCTGTAAAAATTTTTCATTATGGAGTTCGTTTACACAAACTTTAATTAAAATTATTTTTTCTACGTGTGTATCGTATATTCAATGTAATTTCATTTATAATTTGGTTTTTAACATTAATTATCTATTTCTATTGATTTGCATATGAAATCATATTATTATCATGAATATTAATATCTACATTATTGTAGTTTAAATAAATTAAAAGATTTTTAACAATAACTGTTTTGTAATTAATTTACATACACGTAAATCTTATTATAACAGTCAAGGTGTACAAAAAACAATATAACTTTATTTATTTACTTTAAATGCTGTTAACAAAATTCTAAAATAATGTTTTTAATAATTTGAATTTTCAAGCGTATATTTTATAGATTTTCTTTTCTAAAATTTTATTCCTCTGTCTGATGTAATTTTTATTTTGAATCAGTAACTATTAATCTGAATAAACAAAATCATTTTCTAATTTTAAAAGAATTAAAATTAAAAACATCATGAATGTGAATATTACATATGCTTTTTTTATTTATTTTAGAAATTATGTAAACGAATTATGAATACAATATTAACACTTTAAGGAATTCTCTCAATTTAGTCACTATTCAAAAACATTGTAAACTTTAAAAACTTATGATAAAATTATACCGTATATTTTGCTCATGATTGTCAACATTTTTCTGTTACGGAAGTACAATATTTCTCTACGAACTTAGTGACAAGAGTTGTTACTTGAATGGAATCTCCAGAGATTTTTGTCACAAAAGATGAGAACAGCAGGGTGAAAAACATTTTATTGACACTCGTAAATCAAGCGTTACAAAGGCTTCAAACGCTCTTCATTTATTGAACGGGATTTTAAGTCTTTTTTTGGAAAAGAGTTTGAATATATCAACAGAAAATCTGTCGAGTATATACAGATGGAAAACCAGGAAAACATAAAACGTAAAAATATTTGCTTTTGCGAAAGCATTCTGTATAGAAAATTTTGAGAAACAGAAATGAACAATTTCATTTTGCCTCAACTGAAATTCAAGATTTTCAATTAATGTTTAGATTTGCGGAAAATTTTAAACAAAACATTGAAAACTTTATATGAAAAAAGTAAGGTTTTTAAACAAAATTATTTCATAAAACTAATGATTTGTATTCAATTTAATAGTGTATTTTGATAAACTATTCGATGTCTGTTAATGACAATAGAATAATTACTTCAAATATTTGAATAAGTTCCTGAATTTCTTAACATTACAATATTATAAGATTATATTGGATTTTAATAAAGCTAATTTCTTATCAAATTCTGGAAATTTCTTTTCAAGAAAATGATAAATAATCAAGATAACGTTACGGGATTAATAAATTAATTATTCTGAGTTTGTGAAGTTGACTCTTTCTTAATATATTTTCAAACTAGTATTGGATCATTTAAATACTTAATTAATAAAATTCTTGTTTAATATATTTTCAAATTAATGTCTGATACATCATTTAAATGTTAGCTTGTTTGGTGAATCTAAAATGATTTCTGTTTACTTGTAATAAAAATCTTCCAAAAATTTCCAAAATAATAATTTTATTCCCTTAGTTCTAATATATCACTTTTTGAGTTTCTAATATTAATACTCTCTTAACTGGATACGAAGTTTAATAAATGTTACATTAGCTTTCATATGTTTATTTACATATATATATATATATATATATATATATAAATAAACATATGAAAGCTAATTTTTTTTTTTTTTTTTTTTTTTTTTTTTTTTGATATATATATATATATATATATATATATATATTATACGTCTTTGTATTAACAGATTAAAGAAATTTTCTTAATGTGGAAGTATAATTTAAAGATATTTTTGAGACAATGTGATACACATTTCATAAATTTAATTGATGTAAGAGCTTTTTGGCAATATATGTTGCCATAAATGTCTAAATTTCAATAATCACACTATACTATTGTATGATAATAATAAAAAAGTTACATATTAAAATTTTTATTATAACTTACTCCTAAATATTTCCATTCATATTTTGACGATGCATTGTGGAAATCCCAGTAGCCAAAAGATCTTGAGAAATTTTTATAATTTTCACCACGTATTTGCTTTAAGGCAAGATTTTTCATAGGTCTTTATACAATTTAACCGTAGAATTTCGGAAAACTCCTAAGAACCCGACAGACGTGCATGCTGAATAGCTACATCCATCACATCTATATTTAATAAATTAACAAATTTTCATTTCAATTAACAAATTTTCAATGCTGTGTTGAGATTGCACTCATCACAGCAAAGAATGCCTTAGCATTACTAAATTTTTATATAATTCTTTCAATTTTGAAAATACATTTAGAAGGCAAACACTTATTATTTTCTGAAGCTTTTCATGAATGAAATTACGTTTCTTATTCATAAGAAAAATGAATTTACTTAAAAGCTAAAAGTATACTCGGGATTATTAATTCCTTACAAAAAGTAATCCATTACAAAGCTTACTAAATTTTAACATATGATTACCAATATTTTTAAATATTAAGAAGTCATTTCAAAAGATATTAGAGAGATTCATATAAAGAGATACAAAACACAATGTTAATAGAAAGTATTATTCTCACGCATTTTAAACTTTATATGGAAAGTAACAAAAACCGATCGCATTTTGTTTTATTTCATATGTTGACTTTTACACATTGATTGCGATAAAAATGTATTGAAGTCTATTTTCTTCAAAAACTTTTAAATATTAAAATTTTTTATGTGTTATACCAATCTCTATGGATAAGCATTCCTTTGATACCGTCTTAATGAAAATTTTAATAATTTAGCTTTACGCATGTAAATATTAAAAAAAATAACCATATATGAGTAGATGTTAGTTACGTTATCTCAAATAAAATAAGACCGATAAGTAATAATAGTAAGAAGAAAACTCATAACGAGAATACAATCAGAGTGAATTTGAGTGAGTATAAATGCAATAGATGCTTGGAAAGAATGTAGAATATTAAAATAATGTAAGAAATAATATTTAATAATAAAAACATATAATACTATATTACGTATCTTATATTTTCTATTTTTACATGCAGTCTATAACTATATTGATAAGTGTTTGTTTATTTCTTAAAATATATTTATTCGTTCATGCGTCAAATTATCAAGCGTTCGTAAAGATTGGTATATAAGAAATGTTCATGAACCTTGAGTTAAGAAACAGAAAATTAAAATAAAGCAATGCATATAATTGCTACTTTTACCAGTATATACTTATTCCTTTGGGTATCTTACATGAACGAAATTAAGAATAAATTTTAAAAAATATAAATTTCTTTTCCGTCCGTTGTGAATATATAGTCTTTAGCGAAAAGTTTACATTTTAAATTTAATTTTATATTTTACACCTCTGAACTTAGGTGGAAAATATAAAATAGAAAACATATCGATGCAATACAAAAAAATTATTATATTGACATTTTTTATATATCTCACATCTTTACATTTAAGAATATAGACTTTGATTCATTAAAAATTCATTTCTTTCACAATAACGTGTAAAGATACGTAAGTATTTATGTGTAAGCCTGATGCTGGCTTTGTAATTGTTTATCTTATAAATAATATAATTTGAAATCTGTTTTTTTAGTTTGTCTAAAAACAAGATATTTTTCTATAACTTTTCAATATTTGGATTTTCTAATCAAAAATTTGATAAAATACATCACACACAACTTCCTTATATGATCATAGGAGGGCACTCTAAAGTTGAAAGAAAATAAAAAGATGAAATTTTCTGCCGCATTTTTAGTTGGATTAATGCTTTAAGTTCTATAAAATTTGCATTTTTATAAAAATAACTTCTCAATTTTGACGTACACTTATAAGTCTCATTATAATAAAGAAATTGATAATATTTTTTGCATATATTATCATGCAAATTATGATCCAGTCTTGAACTTCTATTTTATAATCCCTATTTTGTTACACTGATACATTGTTGCAATTTTAGTAGTACCGACATTAGTTGTTTGCATACAGATATCCTTTTTCAAGTTTTCAAGTACAATCTTATATGTAAGCACATTATGAAAAATGAAGTTTTTTAGCACTTTTTATATTACCAATTTAGGTATAATTATCCAAATTAAACTTACAATAGCCTTCAACTTTAAATTCTCAATTCAGTTTCTATTTACCACTAAAACTCTTAATAGAATCTCTTTTAGAAAACTATCTAACCATATTTAATGAACAATTGAGTTAGATCTTGGAATATTAAAAGCAACCATGGGAACACTTTATTGAATACTACATTAAAAGGATCCAAGAATCGTATAAAATATTAAGCTTTATTACTTCTGAGAATGTCTTAAAATAAGTTCAAATTAATTTTACATAAGTTAAGGTATTTTCAAATTAAAAGTTTATATTTCCTCCAAACACAGCTGAAAAAAATTCAAGAATCTAAAAACTTGTATTTATTTTATTTTAGAAATATTTTAAAATTTAAATCAAGTTGCAAACGTACTAAAATTACAACTTTCAATCTCCATTAAATAAAATCATAAGTTTTTTCAAGTTATATATTTCCACAAAATTCATGTTTTTAATATTTGATTTTATAAAGCTTACTTGGCTTTTCAAAGCAATTTTTTACTTAACTTTAAGTAAAACTTGGGAAGTTGCTAAGTGAATGGAAGCATTCAGATAACCTTAAGGATGTTTTTAAATGTTTATAAAACTTTTAAAATGCAATTTAATATTATTAAAGTAAATGTAAAGGAATTTTCTCGCAGAACTTTTTTAAAGCTCAACCCCAAAAGATATTTTCATGGTATATCAAAATATAGCATAGAAGGTTATATAGAAGAAATGTAATTTCTTACGTCGTTTACTTTCAAAGGATTTGAAGGTTTTCATGAAGATCTCGTGAGGAAATAAAATTGAATCTCTTTGCCAATGTGATTTAAACTAAAAAATTTGCTTCGGTACCTATAAGATAAGAAAAGCGCTCTAGTTATTAAAACAGTACATTTTAAGGGAATATGCAAATGCAACAAATTGTATCATATTTTTTACAAAAACGCATTTCTACAAAACCAAATTTTGTTTTCATTTTGCTAACTAAAACATGTAAGTAAAGAATGTTATTATTAAATATTTTTAGAATCAATAGTTCTTGTAACATCAAATAAAAATGTTTGCCATAAAATATTTTTTAAAATTAGCATTACTATATGGTGTTATATAGTCAGAAATCATAAAATTAAATATTACTCCATATGTTTTATTTATTGAAGTAACAAAACTCTTAGTTCATTTCTTAAGAAAACCTAAATATTTACATTCTAAATCTATTCCTAATACATGCATAAAATTTCTTTTAGTAATATTTTTCTTTTAATGATTTTACTTCAAACTTTTTTGTCAATTTATAATTATTTACATCAAAATTCATAATAATTCTAAATAAATTAGTTTTGTGGAAATCATTTATCCAATAAAATAAATTTTTGTAAAACTTGGAATTATATATTAAATATATAAGACCTTACAATATATATATATATATTCTTTTCAAAACTTATATACATTTTTGAAAGATTTAAATACTTTCTATAACATTGGCAAAATTCATGAAAATTGAACATTATAGTAAACGTGTAGCATCTTTTTGGGGAATAATTTAAAAGTTCTTAAATATTGAAAATAATATTATGTCCTGAAAATATAAAATTTTATAAGCCTTTTACTGTATACATATTATATACCCGGTTGATTATTGCTTCTCAACATACAGTTTAAAAATTTTTCTAATAATCATTGCAACTATAGACAAAATTTTTAGATTAAACTATTTTATATCATTTAATCTTAAATATGTCAAGTGATATTTGTTTATTATTTAATGATCAAGTATCTTATCAAATCAATAATTTTATAAGCTCATTAACGAATAAGTAAGAAATAATTTAATTAAATAAGAATATATATTATCATAAAAAATATAATAGAAAATTAATGAATTTTTATTTATTTATTATATTCATTTAAAGAATGAATATCTAAACATTTTGAAATCTTTTTTAAGAAAATTTTGCCATTTAGATAACTAAATTGAATACATAAGATATATTATGAAGGTACTTTTATCATTAAAAAAAGTAATATGTATGTTCTTAAACAGACTACAAATGTGGAATAAGTTATATAATTGTATAAGTAATATATCTATTTTATTTGTGTATATTATATTTAACCTATATTTTTGTATATTATCTACAAACAAAAAAGTAATGGTTAGATTCTATCGTGTAAGTTATAATGAGTCATTTTATAGTTATGAAAATGTGTTTACAAAATAAGCAAACTTTCTTTACATATAATTCTTCTTACATTAAAATGATATTGTGTGATCGTATTTAATGTGATAGTATTCGTTAATTAATGTATTTTTCATTGAAACGTTCTTTTTATTTATTTTAAAAATTCCTTAGCACAAAGCATTAAAACAAGTAAACTAATTTAACATTATTTATCAAAAGCTTAAACATTTAGTTAAATGTAAATTTTAAAACCTGAGAATAATAAGAACCACAATGGTTTTTAAATTATTTCACATGACTCAAACTATCAAATGGAGAATTATTTTCAAATTAAGATTTCTACCTCAATTTTGATTATGTTTTAATCAGGAAACTTTATAAAAAAAAACGCTTCCACAATATACATCTTTGGAGAAACTTTACAATTTTTAGTTACAATATTTCAGTAAATTATACTTCAAAACTCTTCCATGAGCCTTTGCAAAACTATGAAATTATAAAAATCTTCCTGTTTAAAAACCCTTTGCAATTGTAAATACATCAGAACGAATGAATGTTTTAAAAAAGTAAACATTTCATAAATAAAAATGCAGGTTTGCAGAAAAGAAATAGAAAATCATTCTACTTAAAATGATAAATATATTTTCAAATTTTTCGAAAATTAAAACTTGCTGCCTTTAACAAATACGCCTGTTTTTGTAAACTTGTTGCATGCTAAATATGTAAATATCAAAGTAAATTACAGTAAAACTTTCCAATATATTGTATATAGTAGAACAAATTAGAAAAAATATCGATTTCATTTAAATTTGTAACATTTGCTTAATTTTTATAACTGACACAGGAAACAAATGGCAACAAAATTATTAAAAAAGAGTATAATTTATTTTAGTAATGAATTTAAAAACAGTAACAAAAAACTATATTCTAAAATTAAATGTTTTACATGTATTTCATTTTTATCATTATAGTTTAAAACATTAAGTAATTATTTCAGGCATGGACATTTTTAAATATATAAGAAATTAATTTAAGTCTTTTATGAAAGAAATGATATTTAGAAACTTTTGCTGCAATTATTTGTTCCAGTATCATTTCCAGTCACAAGTTTATAGCTTTTTAATCTTGTTTAAAGTTTTAATTAATTTTCCTTTTAATCCCTAATCTCTATGAAATTTTATGAATCACACAGCAAGGAGAGGCATTAATGGCAACTAATTCAGTGAAGAACCCTGTGGGTTATTGTCATCCAGATGGTGGTTGAATTATCTAATTTAAAGAACTGACCAAGAAGAAGACATCCAGACTTAACTTGCCAACATTAAAGTTATCATTTCACATATAAGACATTGGAATTTATATGACACATAAAATTAAATGCCTCAGTAATTTTAAAAAAGTTAAAATTAGGAATTATTATAAAGCTTAAAAAGAAAATGTTTAGATGGAATAAAAAAAAAATATTTATTATTTTTCATTATTGTAAAGTTATATTCTTAATCACCATCTTGAGGCAATATTTTCATATTTATAGAAGCTCAAATTTCCTAAAATTTTGAATGTCTCTAGAAGTCTTTAATTTAACATAAAAATAATCGGTATGACAGTAAATATTCACTTATTTATGTTCGTTTACATTTTGCTTTTATATTTCCTCCTTTTTTCTTCCAATGTTCAACGTTGTAGTTGAAATCAGCATTAACAATAAGTTTTTTAATATATTTTTAAAATAGCGTATTTTTCAAGCAATTGTTTTCCTTCACAAAAGCACTTTCTAATAGCTTTCTTCATGTTTTGTTGGAAATTAAACTATATTTTTTATTGTTTTGTTAAATTATGACAAATTTAAAACTTATATGGAAATAATTTGTTCACTACTACCGCAGTTAAAGTTTTAAAACTACATAATAAACCCAAAAAAGTAATCAATTCTATTTTAATTTTAATTTTTTTAAATCACATAAATTATTTTTGCATATTCGGCAACAAAAAACTCAAAAGTGTCACTTGAAAGTACTTTTAATGCAAAGGGAATGCATTTTAAATGTTTCTCTTATTTATTTAAAGAAATTTAATTACGACCAGCTCAGTGGGTTTTTCATAAATAAGGTTAACAATGAGAACTTGAATAAAGAATAAGAAAGTAAATATGCAAAGAAGTTATGATTATTTTGACGGTAAAGGAAACTGAAAGGAAATATAAATTTAATTAAAATTACTTTGTTTATTTCCGTTTTGAGACAAGCTAAGTAAGGAAAAGGATTATTTATAAGTAAATAACATCGCTTTCAAAATTAAATTGCTAAATGCTTACGTATTAAAAGTGAATTTGTAACAATGAGTATTTAAAATATGTGAATAGTTTTGCCATCAAATGCACAAATTCAAAGAATTAAAATTTTACTCTAGAGACAATTTAAGCACACAAATGTAGTTTCAATAATTATATCGTTTTAAAACGTATTTTAAACACATTATGCATATGCATGTATTGATGAATAAAAAATGATGAAGATTTGTGTTCATACGAATTCCTGCGAGATAATATGTAAGAGGAGAATAATATTTCAGCTCTTAGAAATAAAACTGCATTCCTTGAGTCAAAAATTAATTAATTCACATATTTTAGTTGTTTATGAAAGTATAACGAATTCTAAACTTAATTTTTGTTACAAATTTTTAACCGTATTTAATTTTGAAAAATATTTCCTCTTAAATCAACTTAGTCACACTTCGTAAATGTAGCTAAAAAAATATAACCTATTTAATAGTTAATAATTGCAAAATACTACTGCTGACTTTCTTTTATTTTTAAACATGTTGTAATATCTTAATATATTTCACATAAATTATTTTAAAAAATGCATGCAATATACATAATATCTAAATTTATTTACTTCTTATCTTCCCATTTTATGTTTATAATATCAACTCAAACTTATAGTTTATTGATACAAAAAATTAATACTTAAATATTGAAAAGGTTTGTTTTAATGTCCCAAAAACTTGAAAAATAATTTTTCATTAATTAAGTATAATTGATTAAAAGTTACAAATCGTATTTTCTTAATCATAAGGATTTTTTTTTAATTTATTTGTAAAGAATAAAGAATAAAATTACAGTAGTGAAAAATTATATTTTTGCAACTGTAATCATTTATCCATGATTAACAATTATTAAAATATAATATATCAATAAACTCCCCACACGTTTAGTAGTTTTAGTCAAATTGAACTTGTATATAATTTATAAAATGTTAATCTTCATAATAATTCCTTATCATTCAGCTCCCAGATCAAAATAGAAAATAAAATTTTATTACATAATATTACTGAATCTTGTTACAATTTATTTCTATGAAATCAACAATATTTTTATTGTATGTAGTATTAATGAAATTAAATTTAAGATTACGAACGTTTTAACATTAAAATGAGAATATTATAAAATATCAAAAAAGTTAAAATTTTCTCTTCCTTAAAAAAACCAACTTGTTTCATATAATCTGTATCATTTCCTTTAAAAAGTGCAGGTGCTTTAAAAAAAAACGGGTAGTTGAAAATGGTAAGATATTTTTAATTCAAAACACACAGGAAAATTTCTAAATACATTTAATGGTATCGAATCATGATAGATTAATTTAATTCTTTACTAGGTATTTATAACTTACATACGTTTAAGCTATCGTATCTTAACCAGTGTGTGATTATTAATTTTACACCTACGTGTAAAACTTCATAAAAGTATTTAAAAGTAAATTTATAATAATTTTCATTACTATGAAAGAAGACATTTTTCAAAGCTATTTTTAACCTGTGGTAATACAAAATGAGTAATAAAGAATTATCATTAAGTACTCTATTAGTACATTTTTTCAACATTTTAGTTTAACTTAACACATTTAATAGTAAAACTACTATTGATATTATGATTGTAAAATTTTATGTTCATACTATGAAGTATAATATTGAATTTATCTTTTGAAGAAAGAATTTTATTCAATAACCTCATATCAATATAGCCATATGTTAAAAATAGTATTCTTTATCTAAATTAAATTTACGATATTTTTAGTTAAAATTTAAGTGCATATTTATAAAATCATCTTAGTTACTATACTGAATCTCTTTTAGTAAAATATGTATAATTATTAAGCAGTTCAAAATATATATTGCAAGGATTTGTAACTCATATATATTACTAAACAAAATACTTAATATTTTTGTTGCAATGTTTATTTTTCTGATTAAATTAACAAAAATTAATCATTACTTTTGATTTTTACTGGGTTGGCAAAACAATTTAAATATTATGGGTGAAATACTACTTCATAATAGATTAAATAATTCTTATTCACTTAAAATGGTCAACTTAAAAATCTTTGTTAAATTTTGCTAGCAAAGAAGGAAAAAGTTAAAGCCAATAACTCATAAAGAAAAATTGACATATTTCAAAATCATTAAAGGATAAGGAGCTTTATAAAATTAAAATATTTTACTAAAATGTGGACCGATAATTGCTTCTAAACGTAACTTACAATAACTCTTAAAAACTTTGCTATTTTAACTAAAATTTATCAATTATTCTAACATTAAAGTTTCTTTGAATTGCTGTTCAAATATTATGACACATTAAATATTCTTTTGAAAAGAATGTTGTTCTACAAAATGTAACGCAAAATAAGGAAGCTTTCGTTAAGAAAATGTTCAAATCAACTCTTTATTACTTGCTGGAATATGTACTTTGAAAATAAGCAATCAAAGCAATTATAGTTTCTATATAAACAGCAAAACAAAACTTGATGTCAAAGTTTATTTTACATGCTCCAATTTTATAACTTTCAGTTCGAGAATTTACAACAGTATTCCAATAGAATAAATAGCATGTTAATTTTCAGACTCTATTAATAAATGCATTTTTGGATGTTCTTATCTATACAAATATTTAACGAATTTTCACATATAAACTTTTCTTGATTTAAATTATTAAAGAGCGTTGGTGTATATAAATAAATATTGCAATTTACTTAGAAGTTCTATTCAAACAGATCATATTAGAACATGATAAAATTAAATAAATATTTTTTAGAGTTCGTAAAGTATTATCACCTGAATACACAAGCGAATAGTTTTTTTTTTCTTTTATGAGAAGCAAAATGTTATTAATTTAATTTACTCCTTTATAAAATAAAAGTCTATAAAATTTTAGTTATTATTTCAGTTGAAATGTTAAGTGTTAAAAATTATAAAAAATGTTATGTTTCACTTCTTTACTTGATTTATTATTGTGTTTGAATTAGATATAACTGATTCAACTAAATTTAACATATACATATATTGCAGTTATTTTTTTAGTATGTTTTCAATGATAAACATTTCGCAGGAACTGAAACACAGAAGCGTTGATAGAGTGGAAATCATTTGAAATATTCTCTATTTTGTTTTACATTGGCAAAAGTAAAATGCCGTAAGTATGCTTTGTTGCTTAACAGAAATATTACATGTGCTTAACTGATCAGAAAAATATTTTATATTGCCTTTGTTGCTTAATAAAAGTATTATTTTTATTTATTGCAAGTAAAGTATTCCTTGCAATTTCTAACTAAAGCATTTAAAAAATTTATCACACAATGAAGTAGGAAAAACATTTTACTATCCTTTAGAATTAGCAATTTTATAGAGAAATCTTCATGAACTAGGGACGCTTTTCCTCAGGATTGAAATATTGAATTGTAGATAGTATATTAGCACACGTTAAACGATTTTATCATTCTTATTTGAGAATTCATTCTTTTTAAAAGAGCTTATAGTATTTATATTGGTGGAAAGAATTAAAGTAAAATTGAAATACATTCATTATCCGTTTTAATTTTTAAATCAAAAGTAATTCATTTAATTGTAATTTATAAAAATATTCTTGTCATACAATAATTTTGATAAAAGGTAACCAAACTTATCTAGAAAATAAATTGAACCAGATTCGTATTTATGTGAATTCCAAAAGAACGTTTTATAATCTATATGATCACAGAAATTAATTTATAAGCAATAAACATAAGTAAAAAAGATTTTTCAAACTTTTTATAGGGTATATTTTTTTTTTATTTTAATTTTTGATTTTTGTCATTCTCATCCCTATAAAATTTAAAATAGAAAATTAAACAATTCTTACGTTTTCTTATTAATTTCTTTAGGAAAAATAAGCATCGTATTTATATATAAATAGCAATTTTATTTTCTAAAAGTTAACTTTGATAAATAAGATATGAATATTAAGTAAATGATTTAAAAAACATTGACATACATTTGCATTCAATGTCGTTAAAAATTCTTTGTTTAGTTTATCTATTTTAAATTAGTTATTTATTTATCTATAGTAGCTTTAAATGACTCTCTGAAATATTTTCCCTTTAAAATTCTAAATAAATTCAAAAACATTTCCTTATAGTCTATTGCTATCTTAATTATAAAAATTACTTTCTTTCATATTTTACTTTTTTCTTTTAACATTCTTTCAAGCATAATGATATTTTTATTATTTTATACAATTTAAACAGATGTTTAAAGAAATGCATTGCAATTTATGTGAACACATTTGATAATATATTGTTTTCAAGAAATCTCCGAGATTCCATTTAAAGTACATATTTCGAATACTTTATTTATACTTATTAAAATTTGAATGAAATAATTCTGAAAATAAAGTAATTTTTTCGAAAAATGTACTAAATATTATAACTCCTCTTAAGTGTAAAATGAACAAAAATATAAAATTAATTCACTGTAGCTCATATATTAAATAGATAATTTTTAAAAATTGTTACTTTAAAATTGTAATTATTATGAAACTTACATTACAAAATCCTTAAAAAATGACAAATTAAAAAGTTTTATGAAATAATAATATGCTGAAACTGTTATTTACAAAACCCTTAAATAAGTTTAAAATTTTGTAAATATCTTTCAGTTGGAATATTTTCCATTGAAAACAAAATTTACTTATTATATAATATAAAATATTTTTCCTTTCAAAAATTTCATGATTACTAGCATTTTGAATATGTTTCAAATGAAGTAGTAAATTTTTAATTCTTAATGAAAAAATATTTTAAATGCCTTTTCTATTAAATGTTCTAACTACATCACCTCTGAAATATAATTAGTTTAATTAAATGAGCTGAAATTCGTGTTGCCTTTTCTTGGTGAACTGTGTTGAATCTCTTTAAAAACATTTTTAATTAGTAAAAGACAAGTGCATCGCTACAATTTATAATGTAGACTTATTTAGAAGTCATTTTATAACTATAATAAACTTTTATAATAAAAACTGTTATAACCTTTTAGAAGTAATTTCAATTTTTAAGTAAGACTTATGTAATTCTACATTATAACTTAATTACCAAACCAGTACAGGCTTCTAACATTTAAAAGAAAATTCCAAATTATTGACTTATATATAAAATTTTCTTCTTATAACATAAAAGAATATTTGAAGAAGCTTAGAAAATTTACTTATTTAAGCAAGTTGAATGAAAATCATGTTTAATGACGTTTTTGTTATTTTCTAAACACATTTACAAAAATAAATTTTGTCCATGTTGAAAGTTACAGGAAATTTACTTGTTTTTTACTGATGTCTTAATAAAGCTAAATGCATTGATGAATAAATCTTTTCTTTTATTTCTGGATAAATACACAATAGATATTTGTACATATGCAAAGATAAATTTATGCAATGAAATGATAAATGTCCAACACAATATGCAGAACTTGCGATTAAAAAAATAAGGATTGTTTCCAGTAAAAAATATATTGATTAAATAAATTGGTTCAGGAAGCACCATACGCAACTGTTGGCATTTTTGCTTTTTTTTTAACAAAATTCAAACTGAAAGGAAAGTTTAAAATGTTAAAGTTTATAAATTATATTCAATTTGCGATGAGTTACTTATCAAGAAAAACTAACAAATGAAATTACTAAGGTTTGTTCGCAAAATGTGAAAAAAAATGGGAAATAAAAAAGTAAATTATTGGATTAGAAACACAGATTTTAAAATTTGTCCTTTTTCAACTTGATTATATGAAGATCGATGTTATCGATCAAACAAAATTGTTTTAAAGGCTTTTTATTTATCTTAAATAGAACAGTATAGAACAAGAAATGGGATATATTTTGATTTATGCTGCATTAAATATTTAAATAAAGCAAAGTTTATTGAAAACTTCCAAAAAGTGATTAAATAAAAGTTTCTAAAATTGTACTGTTATTACTTAATTCAACATAAAGTGTTATTTCTTAAATTGATTTATTTTTAAAACTTTCAATAACGTTAAGAACAATACTCACTTCCATGAATGATAAAGAAATTAAAATAAGGGTTTATTTTTAAAGTTTAATAAGATATCCCTCTTTTATTATATTAAAATCTGTTAATTTCAAATAATGCATTAAAAGATTTTCTGTTTTACGTAATGCTAGTTTGTTGTTATTTTCATACACTCGCATGACAACATGAAGGTGAAACATGTTAAAATATTTTATATGTCGTGAAAAAATAAATTTATAAGGAGTCTACAGTATTTTTAGCAATGAATAAATTAGTTTTATTTTTAATAAAAATCAAATAATAATAACCTTATTCACTAATATCAGAACATTTTACATTATTTTATATCAAATAAAGTAAATATATAAATAGAACTAAGTGGGTGTATTGAATATTTCAGCACGCATTAATCATAAAGCTAAAACAAAAGTTTTAAAGAAAATTTTAAGTGATTGATCATTTCCATTAATAGTATGAAGTTTTATGAATTTTTGAATAATTAAAATATATAACTCAGAACTAATTGTTCTTAAAAAAGCATAAATTATATCATTTATGCATGATATTCATGCTAAAGAAGGTCAGAAAAGAATTAAGGAATCAAAGAATTTTCGTATATCACATGCATACCAACATCATAATATGCTTAAAGTATCAGTTTACATTATTCATCACAGAAAATCATTACACAATTTTTGGTTCAGATATATTTCTGTATAATATCCTATCAAAATATCGGAAGGCTAATTAAGTATATTATAAATATTTACAATTTTTAAATTATATGTTTTTTTAAAAAAATAAATAATTTTAATTTTCTTAATAAACATTGAAACTAAGTAGTAATATTAAGAATTACAGTTGAGGCATTTAAGTCAAGTACTTCAAAAATTACAATATGCCCCATTAGCAAAATAAAATATGATTTTTTTGTCAATGCTTTCATCAAATATAAGATAATTTTGAGCCAAGATGTCAACTGAAAAGTAAGCAATTTGACTTTCATTTCATTGGTTTGTACCCCAGAATTATGGACAAAATAAATTTGCAAATTTATTTTTTGCAATTTTGGTCATTTTAATGAATTTATCCTCATTTTTTGTTGTCTTTTTGACTTAAATTCAAATATATAATTAACAAATATAAGTTTAAATAATGAGATCAGATTTATTATGTGAAACTTTAACTTAGGTCTTTCAATGTGAATTCCATTATTTTTTGAATTTTACATTTTTATTAGTGTTTTGCATAACAAATTAGCATTAATTCTGAAATAAATGTAAATATAATGAGTGAAAATGAATGTGATATATGAGATATACGAAATTACAAGCGATTACCAAAATTCGGTATTCATTAATATCATATTACATCATGCATTTCATTCTAAATAAAACACAAAATACAGTGTAATAAATTTCTAGGGGTTCGAGAAGGAGAACTTCATTATTTACTGAACACTGAATCATTTTTCAAACAAAATTATGTTTCAAATATTAAAATAATTCTTGGAAATTAAAATATTATTAAAAATCTTTTTTCAAATTCTGTGTACCATTGCGTATTTTCCATGTTTAACAACACTAATAGACAAAAGCTGTTATAGTGCATTTGAACATTCTCAATAAACCTCGATCCAGGTGAAAGAATTTTTCTGTGTACACAGCAAAATTAATGGCATACATGAAAGGAAAGTCAAAAACTTTCAAGCAGCAAACTGGATAAACGTATGCAGAAATCATTAATTCAATATATTTCTCTCTTTATTCAACAGTGTTTTGGCTTAAACAGCTTTCCATTTAAAGCTATATCATTTTAACCTTATACTTCCCTACATGAAAACCCTTCAGAACATACTCCCAGAAACATTAGCATTTAAATGGAACACACTGAAACTGCGTGAAATCCAAAGCTGAATTAATATAAAATATAAAAATACATATTTCATAGAATAGTCGATGTACACCAGAAGTTAATACGTGTGACGAAAGAAATACTATAATATATTCGAAAGTAGATATCTTATATAGTTCGAACAATTTATGTGTCAGTCTATAGAAACTTTAGACACTTTTTTATACAAAAGCCTAAATTTGGTAGCTCCCTTTCTGCTATATTGGATTCGAAACCTGTAAACTTTTGAACTATTGAAGCGGAAATTATATTCATATAAACTGTTGACCTAAGAATCTTAGTCGTAAATTGATCAACTAGAAATTCTTCAAAAATGAAAAAGTGGTGGAATAAATATGCAAAATATTAAGATTAAAAGAGCATATGAAAAACAAGTAGTTCTGTAAAAGGCTATGGAGTATTTGTGTTAGGGAAATATCAATTGACGATTATTAATTTAAATCCATTAAATAGTAATAATTGAAGCAATTCTCATTTAATTTTAAATAGAAATTGTATTAAAATTTTATAGTTGAATATATAAATTCAGCTTTAAAATTTGTATAAAATAATTTATTTATATTTGTGCTCTTTCAATTTATTTATGAAGTGAATGTATTATACATATTGAATGCTAAATGTTACGTTATTTACAAAAATTATATTATTACACTTTTTCTGCATTTACTAAAAATAGAAATATTGTAAAAATTTCTTTAATTATTAATTTATCTTGATGTAATTATAAAATTACACAAAACACTTAGATAGCTCTATAATGTTTCATTGTTGTTCAATGACTTCTTTAGTTATAAAGATAAAAACTTCTTTGATGCTATGTTTTGATATCAGAATGAAATGTTTCACCTTTAGTGTAGAAATTAAAATTACCCATTTTAACTACTGATACTTTAAGCAATTGAGACTTATACCTACTATGCATATATAAATAGCCTGTGAGATAGAAATACCTACTTTAATTAACCAATCCTGGCTAATTTTGGAATACAATTTCATTAAATATAATTGAAATATTTTTTGATATCTTTTACAGATTCCCAAAAATACATACTTTAACTCTCACAATATAATCTATATCCTTTAATTTCTTTTGAGTTCAGAAACATTTTCATTTTTCTGAAATTAAAAGTAAAAAGGATCCGGTAAAAAATTGTAATCTGTATGGATGTGGAATGTCAGTGCATATTAAATTGAAAATTTTGTACTAAGGATAAAGAATATTTCAATAGCAGGGAAGAAAAAAATCGGAAATATTTTTTACATATTTCAAAAACATCCTTTTAATACTACGTTTTAATTTCCGCTTTCTTTAACAATTTATTTTTAATATAAAATGTTTTATTAAGCAATATCAAGCTGTTTTACATAGGTATTTATATATTTACTTCTGATTATTTACTTCAATATGATGCAGCAATGATTTTAAGTATTAGCGCTTTAAAAATTTGAAAATGCAAAACTTGATTATTTTTTATATTTTGGGAATAAAGTTTGTAGAGCATGGTATTGTTATTTTAATGATAATTACCAGCAAGAGTTGCATGCAGCAAATTTTTATATCGAAACAAAAAAAAATGTTACATTAAAATGTTTATCAAACATGTTAAGAAAATTATAATCTACATCAAAAAGAAAATTAACTTTTTAAATGTTTAATTAAAATACTTTTCATCTAAATTCGAAGGAAGAATTTTAAATCATTATTAAAAGCTTAGTAGATTTATAGCACTAAAAAAGTAATTTTTAAATTTTTTTAGTAATTTTCACAAAAGTTTCACTAATTATTTTTCATGCATTTTAAAGTAATAAGGAATGTTTTCTATTTTGTATAACTAAATATGCTTATAATGTAATTTTATTATGTTTCATTATGTGCATATAGTGTGTATAATATCAATATGTTTATTATAAGTGTAGGAAATATTCATTTCTGTAATAATATATTTCATTGAAAACTTAAAATAATTATTGACAAATAAATAATCCTGTTAGAGTAATGATTTACTGGAATTAAATTAATCATAATGTATTAAATACTGATACTTCGTAAAATTATGCCAAATTGTAATAAAAAAAATAATCATTAATTAGACAAAAAATGAACAAAATAAAATTTATTTAGTCTAAATTTCACAGAGAAAACCATACTTAAACAGTGTTTAACTCAATTTATGTAAGCACACATGTAACAGCACTTCCAAATAATTAATTTTTAACGTTTATCTAACTATACTTTTGAGCATGCACTTTTTTTTTATTATTTTGGAAAAATTAAGCTTAAATATAATTAATCATTAATAACTTAACTTAACATTTAAAAATTTTGTAAATATTATAACAGATTAATTTTTATCTTATAATAATAAAAAAACTAAAAGAAAAATAAAACATTTATAAAATATAGGAATTATTGTTAAATAGGGAAATTCTAATTTATAATTCTTTATATTTAACTGTTTACATAAACACCAGAGTATTTTTTCCTAATGATGTTAGCTGTGGCATTTAAAAGTTTGTATGTATTAGAGTTGAATGTTTCTTTATCAATTAAATCTAAAAAAATGTTTATAGAAAAATACATAGTTATTAGAAACTTTATTAACAGATGTCACAATAAAATTTCTTTAAAACATGGAAGTTTTTCTTGATATATAATTTTAAAAAAATCTGAAAAATATACTGTTTTTTCCAAACACACAACAATCATATTAAGGTTATTGAAACTTTATGTTGCATGAATACTTACAAATAATTTTAAAATTTATTGAAAAAACCATATTTACAATTTTATTTAGATTATTATTTAAAATGCATTTAAAATGGAATTATGAAGAATGTGTTACGTTTTGCAAATTAGTTTAAATTTTACCCTCATAAAATATTATGTACTTTTGTACATACATTACATTACTGGTGCTCTTTATGGTTATAAAATTTTAATTTCAAAATTAAAAATTCTAAAATTTCAATAATTATTTTCCAATAATATTTGTTTTCAGGTTTCAAATATCACTTAATAAGTTAAACTGAAAAGAAATCGATCAAAAAGAAATTGACTATGCATAGACGATATTTGAAGAATCTAAATGATATCGAATCGCAGTGACTGGTAATGATTTTGAATGCTATTAACTTTTAAGATTAAAAAATGTAAATAATAAAATTTTAATTTCAATTTCATTTAAGTTTACCAATTTTCTTGGAAGGCTCACCATTGTTTTGCAAATGAAATTTACCCCATGATATTAGTTAGAGGTAACTTCAAAATTACTTATTAATTTGTGAAATAAATATTTTATTGAAATAATTCTGCATAATTTCGCACTAATTAAATTTACATTAATCAATTTTTCACTTTCAAATTCTTATTCGCAATTTAACCATTTATGAAATATTTAAAAAAAGGAAATATGATGAATGATATTCTTTTATATCTACTAGAAAGTATTCAAATAATAAAAATTTATTTTTATTTTAAAACTTTTTTAATTTAAAAATTTTTTATCTAATTGTTTAAAAGTGCTTATTGCAATTTACGAGTACTAATATTGAATTTGAAGAGAATTGGCTACATTCTTTGTTCACAAATTTGGTAAATATATGAGTTTTTATAAAAGAACTTTAGAAGTAAATGTTACTTTTTAAAGTATATGAGGTTTTAAAAAGTAACATTTACTAAAACGTGTTTATAAAGAAAATTAATAAACACAAAAAGCTACAAATCTTTACGCTAGTAAAACATTTCTCATTTAATCAATATTTTTAGCAAATGCTTAATTTCGATAAAAAAATTTTAAATTACTCATTTTTTCATGTTTTAATTTTCATCTTATAAAGAACCTCAATAAATATTTTTTAAAATATGTTGTATCATCAAGTAACAGAAATGAGTTGCATTCTAGTATTCTTAAGCGTGCAAAAATGCTTACATCAGTAAGCATTTTTTCACAAAGCAATAGGACTTACTTTTTCAAACAAAATTCCTATTTTTTATTTTGAATATATGTTTACCTGAATACATGAATGTTTCAAAAATGTAAGATTTTCTAAAGTAAAAATGAATATCTTTAGGCAACGGATGAAAATTTGTAAACTGATTTCCATTTAGATCGGCAAATAGATTTTTGATGATTTATTCAGAAAAGTGATGCAATATTTTCAATCAATAAATTTATTATTGTAATACTTTTTTCATGAAGAAACTAATATAAAAATGTCTCTGTCTTTTATATGTCTGTTAAATGAAATAGTAAAACCTAGAATTTAATAAAAATCTATGAAAATGCAAAAATCTTAATTATAAAAATGTATGATACACTCATAATTGATGTCTGTAAAAAATGTCTGATAAACTTAAAATTCTTTGATACACTTATAATTGATAGAAATAAAACAAAAATTTTAGAATGACCAATTTTTACCTTTATAAACTTCAATAATTTAGAAATAATATTTAATTATAAATCTGCCATTTCTATGAAAAATGTTGAAGTTTAGATTTATGCGCATTGTTAATTACAATTATATATACTGAATGTATAAGTATATAGATGAGAAACATTTCATTATATTTGATTTTAAAAAATTAGGAATATATATAATTTTTTGAGCATTTCAACAATATTACTGCTTTAATTACGATAGATTCTAAAATACTTCTTTACATAATTTCTTAATAAAAAACACTTTATATTAATCAATTTTAAATTTCCTATTATTCCCATCTGGACTATTTATAATATATGTATAATGAAACAGAAAATACATTTTTTGATTGATTTTATAACACTTTATTCACATAAAATGCACATAATTTTTCAATAGTCATAAAATAATGAATAAATAAAAGAAAATATTTTTCAAAAAGATGACATTTACTTCAAAGTTCTTGTAAAGAATTTTAATAAAAACAAAATGCTACGAATGACTAAGTTAGTTAAATATTTCTCATTTAATCAATATTTTAACAAAAACTTTTCCATGACAATTTAAAATTAATCATATTTAATGTTTTAATCTTCATCTTATAAGTAAACTCATTAGATATTTTTAAAAATATGTTGTATTATGACATCAAATAACAGAAAAGAGTTATATTTCAACTATTCTTAAGCATATGCATAACTCCCTAATTCAAGAATATTAATTTAATATACATTATCAATAAAAAGTTTAAGCATAAATAGAGTTTAATATAAAAATATAAAATAATAATTTTCAATCATTTGGGTGACAAAAATGTTTTTACATTAATAGGCAAATGTGTGCTAAAGGAATTATTTAATAATCCTAAACCTTATGATTCAGATGGTTAGATTTATGAAAAAAACCATTCTTTCTTTATATGTTAAATCTTTTAATTTTTCAAATCAAGGAATCAAAAAGCTAATCAAAAATGGGCATATACATTGTAAATCTTTTAATAAGATATGTGCATCCTTAAGCAACTACAAATTGCCGAGAACTGCCATTTACAAAAATTTATGAGAGCAATGTATTTCATAAATCAAAAATTAATCATGAGCAATCTTAATATTATTACAATTTGTTTCTAAATATGTGGTAGCCACTATTTGACTTTTAAAATTTTATAAAATTAAAATCATTTATTTACAATTTGTAGCTTAACACAATTAGAATATTTATTTTCTAAATAATTAAAATATATTTTTTGGTCTTAAAATTATGGCTATTTTTAAAAGTTTGTCAAAATTATCAGAATATGCCCAGTGGTTCACAAACTGTCAAAGTGACCATTTAACTTTGAATGAATATATGAAAGTACAATCTTATTGATTGCAAAAAAAATAATTATCTTCTGGCAAGCAAGTTCATAGAAATGTATGTAGATATCTTTCCACATATTCAAGAATTCAGATTTTTGATTAATTTTTCTATTAAGAAATTTAGTAATAATTTGATACGTTTATCTCATTTTAAATCTCTTAAAAATAAGCTTAAAATTAGTATGCCGTTTACATTAAAAAATGACCGTTTTATTTAATTTTGCTCATGAGTTATTAAAGTAATACATCAGCAATTTTTTTAAATTTTATTAAAAGATGAAGAAATTATGTTTAACCTGCAAATATGTTAATGAATTAAGGACTAATCATTGTTACGAAACAAAAATGTCACTTAATTGTTAAGTGATTTGTTAACTGCTATCATAAATTATTAAATGCTTATAGTTAGATTCTTATATAAAGTATCCAAATTCTTAAGGGAAATCTTATTAGCAAAAGTCTTGTAACCAATGAGTGTTTCGTTAAATTTAGTGTTTTTAATATTTTAATTATAACTTCATCTTAAAATTACATTTAATGTAAGAAGAGTTAACAATGCAAATATTAAAAATATTATAGGTAATTCTGAATTTTTTGTAGATTTCGAATAACGAAAACGAAAGAACGAATGACGAAACGGGATTGTTGTAAAAACTAATAAAATTTTGAAAAAATCCAGTTATGAAAAGAAACAAAAATAACCAAATCTGATTAAAATATCTCTTTATAATCCGGAACAATAAGAAAAACTTCTAAAAAATAAGAAACACATAGAAATAACATTCAAATTAAATTTACACTTAATATATTGGAAACATGATAACTACGTTGTAATTACAATTGTACAAAGAAATATCACCTCGCTTGTTAATCTATTTGATTATAACGCATTAAAGTGTTTTCTAGAAAGACAATGAATTTAGTTAAATGTAAATTTATATGAACAATGTGATGAAATTTAATTCATATAAATCTAAAAGAAATTATAATCTTCTTGAGATTTTCCATTCACAAATATGTAAAGACATAACAAAAATGGATAAATGTTTGTTCCTTTAAATTTTCAGTTAGTTAAGAATTTAAAATTTGCATTTTTTAACTTAATAGCACAATAGAAATATTTTTACAACAAATGCACAGTAAAATTTCTTCAATAAAGTAAATAATATTGCTGTATTTTAAATTACATTTTCCTAAACATAATGATTTATATTATTTTTACGTAGAATTTTACATTGGTCTAGGATTATGGAATAAATGAAAACATTATTTTCATTTTTTAGACTCTGATAACTTAATTAAATAATTTCTAATTTAAGATTTAAGTATATTTTATTACAATTTATCATTTTGTATATAGATACGAACAAAATAATTAAATATTAGCATATTTAAGTATAAAAACATTTTTATCAAACCTTTTCATTAAATATTTAATATTAAAATACTATAATAAAATATGTATTAAAATACGTTATTAAAATATGTAAAAACTAATTTGTATTTACATATTTCTATTAAATTAATTAATAATTAAAAACGTTAGGGTATAAGTAATTAGCTAGTACAATTAGTTTCAAAACAAACATAGTTATTAAAAACGCTCGTCTGGCAATTATATTTTTTTAGTAGAAAGCTTTTAGCATCTCGTTTAAAGGTCAATTACCACATAGTCTCATTAACATCACAGCCTCCTACTTGTTATCCATTTTCGAAATAAATAAATAAGTAAATATGTATGTATGTATGTATGTATGTATGTATGTATGTATACGATTTTGAAACCATAAAAATTGATAATCATAATTTATAAAATGGTGTAAAAATAAGTAATTTATATTTTCTTTAAGGGTATTAAATAATATCTATCTTTTTTAAGCCAAAAATTGAGTCCCTTAATTTAGTTTAAATCTAATCCGATATAAAACTCTCTGCTTTGTCAAACTAAAAGGAAAGTGAGATATACGAAAAAAATATATATACACTTTATTTTATTAATGCACTGTTTTCAGTAGCTTTTGCAGGAAAATTATTTTTTCTCCTGTAAGAGCTACTGAAATCAGTGCTGAAACAAAGAATTTCTTTTCGCTAATACAAGAAGGACGAAATTCGTATCACAGTAAACAATAGAATAAATCAGACTATTGTGATGCTTCTTGCTTATCTTGAAAGACAACCAAGTGATAAAGAAAAACTATAACAGTAACAATCAAATGATAGAAAAAAACTTTATAATGACCAGAAAATTGCATGAACCGTAGACATATATGATGTGAAATTCATAAATTAAGCTAAATACATGTTTCAAAAGGGTTGTAACGAATGTAACAGTTAATGTCAAAATGTTTCAGTATTCTGTCTTATTTTCTCTGTTAGCTTTCAAAAAATGTACCTCAAATTAAAAAATATAGTATTATTTCAGACTACACTTTTTAGTGAAGCAGAATTACGATTATGTTCAAATAAAATACATTCAATATTATTCTCAATTTTTTTTATTAAAATTTATATGGAGGACATAAAAAATTCTGAACTCTTCATTTTAATACTCATGTTAGTTTCGTTTATTTCTTCTGATAGAAAATAACACGACAAAAAAACTCTAGATTTAGATGTAAGTTTTAAAAGTACCATGATATTTTAAGAGAAGTAAATTTTAAAAATACTCAGAAGAATTTCATCAGGGTAGAAAGTAATATTATTAAAAATCCACTCAAACAATTAAGTATTTGTAAAAGGAGATGACTAACTTGTATTAAACATGTTGTGAAATATATTTGTATGTAAAATGCATGCTAATATATTTTAACTACTTCGAAAATACATATGTGAAATTCCTAAAATTAAAAAAAACATGTGTTAATTTTTAACATATATTTTAAATATTTGATAAAAAAAATATGATCTCGTAAAATAAAAATATCAAAAGAAAAAATTTTCTATCAACAATCAAATACACTTCTAAGATATTCTTAATAACTTCAATAAAATACTTCATAATATTATATATTTCATAAATGAATCGCTCAGATAATACTATTCTATTCTCAAGTTTCAGTTAAAAAAAACTGAAACTTGAGAATAGTATTTATATTTTAATACAATTATTTTTAAATTATTTATTTGATTTTAAAAGTACAAGAAATATTTTTCTAAGGGAAGGATGGGTTCCACGACGAAACAATAATTTAATAGTTAATATAAATTTTATTTATTGCATTAAAACGTATAAAAATCATAAGTTACAATAATCGACTTAATTACTTTGGCTTCAGAAGGACTCATCTATTTTTATTAATTTTTATAAGCCTAATTGTCAGAAATTAAAGATATAATTTTTAAATAAATAAAAAAAAACTTTAAAATCATTCTTGTCAATTTTAACTAACCATAAAATGTTTAATAATGCATAAAACTGATATATTATACTATAATGTATAAAAATGATGTTATAATGCATAAAAGTAACCAAATCAACCCGTTCTTTTGAAGACAAGTTTTAATTTCAGACATATCTGCTTTATACTTTTAATTTGAGCAATCATTAACATATTTTATTAAATAATTTTAGTGTTTTAACAATTTTAATTTATTATTTAATAATTTTTAATTATTTTAATAATTTTAGTATATACCAACCATATAACATCATATATATATATATATGATGTTTAGTACTGTTTTTTTTTTTTATTTTGCTTTTTCTTTCTGTTGTCAAGAGGCTAATGGCTCTAGTCAATGGAAGATAACCTCTCAAACCTTCTTTGGTCTTTACATATGGAATTGGTTTATTAAGAAAATGAACTTCAACAATATTTTTAATTTCGATTTTGAAAGCGATTAAGCCATACAGACGCACTCGATGCCATGTTTTTTGCATACTTGGAACAATCAATGTTTTACGCAAAAAAAATATTCTTAAAAGTTTTTTTTTTAATTAAAATCGAACGAGTCATCAGATGAGAATTATGTAATATTTTAGAAACTATTCTAAGTCATTTAAATTTAGTTATAGGTTAAATGACTTGTGTTAACATGAGCATTGCTGAAATTTATTGGCTGAAATTCATGGCACGAACTTTTGAAACATTTAAAATGTGTTTTTTCAGTTTATCTGCTCTAAAAAGTTAATTTAAATAAAAAAAGCAATTAATTAAGTTCAAAAATAAAGGCCTCTAACTATCTCTAAGTTTTACAATAAACAACAACGATGATATGCTATTGGAAAAAAAATTACCATTCATTTCTCACCATCAAGAAATATTTTGTCATTATATTTGAAATATAAGTTTTTTAATGTAAAATTTAAAGACAATTAACTTTTAAAACAATAATTATTTAATATTATCTTTTATTATATTCATATAGTAAAAGATAATATTATATAATATTGAATTATATAAAATAAAATATTTTAAATAAGTGCAGAAATTTAAATTTTATTCCAAGTTTAATAATAGTTTAGGCAAAGAGAAAAAATCTAAAATTATATATTTTAAATATTTAGTTTTAATGTACAACTTAAAAATGTTCACCAATAAACTTTTAACTAATGAAGACATATTTTACGAGAAAAATATTTTTAAGATGATGACCTGATGATGAATTCAAATGCAATTCATATCATAAGGAGAATTTTTAGAGATTTCTTCAATTTTCCAAAGGTTTTTAAATACATTAATACAGAAATTAATAATCCTGGTTTCCAATTACAGAGCATTCAACTGAAAAACAAATTGCGCGCAAAATTAATTGCTTCACTTACTCATTTCCTTTTATCAAAAAGGGATTATGTATCTGAAATTTATATATATCTTTCAAAATGATACTCTTTTCAAAATTAAAGCTTGTTTAATATATATTATTATATGCTTGTACTTTTTAAGCAGTCATCAAATTCAATTGAAATACATATCATCTTTCTCTTCTTACTGTACCCTAAATAACAAAGAATGCATAGTTTCACTAAATTTCTAGTTTAAAATGAATATATCATAAGCCACATTACTTATCTCATATTTAGTTTAAAAAATACAAAAAGGAGACAAATAATTCAAAAAATCCTTCTTGTAATAGACAAAAGTTAGGAAAGAAATACATGCACAATTTGTGCCCATAAATAGGATTTGAAGCTAAAGAATCGTAGATCAATTAAGTAAATAGGAATATTAATAACTTATTTAAACATTTGCTTACAAAAATCAAAATTCTTTAATTCTTATGATAAATGTTTTATGTTTGGCTGTGTATGGGATTACGTGTTTTTGAACTAATTTGTACAATCTTGCAAAACAATTTCATTGCATATTTGTATTTCCAAAATTATTGAAATATTTAATGATGGAATAAAATCTCATGAAATAAAAATATCACAATAAAACAAATAGTTTGTACAGTAAAATTTAATAAATAAACAATTTATATTTTGGCTGTTTTGACGAAATATTTTAACAATAAAAGATATTATTATGTATACATTATATTTTCTTCCTAAGGCTACTGTCAAAAATAAGAAAGATTTTTTTTAATTAATTCAGTCAAAAATGAAAACTGAAAATTTATCATTAATCTACTTTTTATAATTTTTTGAAATATTTAATTATATAAGACACTTTGTATCTACTTATGTATATTTCTATTTAAATTTCACTACTAAAGTAGTCCTATATCATTTTTTTCATTTTTGATTTCTAAGCATTAATTACCTATTTAATAACACATTTAAACATGTGACAAAAATTTTTATTTTAAGTACATCTTATGAATGAATTTTATACTTTTAAGATCTTTAATTTTAAAAACAAATTTAGGAGAACAATATATCGCTTTTTGATACTTGAACAAAATATGTATTAAATAAAAAATATGCATATTAAATGTATAGTTTACAGTAAATAAACATAAATTATGTTTAATATTGATTGTCTGCACTCTTAATGAAATTTAATTATTGTAAATAAAACTCTTTTACGTTATTATTTATAATATAAAGTTTTTAATATATCATATATTGCAGGTGAATAATTGTATGTTACTTTTTTACAATAATTTTCAATTTAGTTTATGATATAAATTACTAAAACTTAAGTTTATTCTAACTTTCATAAATGTTTTTATAACTTTCTAAAATCTCTTTCATTTATTACAGAAATTTTCATGATAATTTTTTATATCCTTTTTAGTGATGTAATTACAGCTTATAGAAAGCAAACATATTTATTATAGTAGTAAATGAGTATTACTTGATACGCTACTTATAAAAACTGACTTTGATTAATTAATGATAGTCATAAATAAGGCATATATTAAATAGTTTAATAAGCAAGGTATTATTAAAAAATATTTTACAAAATTGCAATTTGCTTACTTAAAGTACATGACAAAAATATATTAACAATTCTTCAAAGGTCGTTTCTTAGAATAACAATATAAAAGTAGAAAAAATGAATTAAATGTTAGTTTTAGGTGAATATGTTGCAATTTTGGAAATGTTTTTGTTTGATAAACAATTCGGGTCAATTACTATCGCTATAAAAGCATTTAGTAAATTTTATTGCTTATGACAAAAATAAATTTTAAAATATTTGTTAATGTAAATTAAAATATTTACGAGCACATATATTTCTTCTTTTATCTACTGTATAAAATAGAAACAAAAATTAATGCCTATTGTCTTAACCACAAGGTCATAAGTGTGTCTCTTACTTTTAAAATCATCAATAATGATATCCTAGAAAATAAATTAATTGCATTCAACACTCATATAATTTTAAGTAAAGCCAAAATTTCTCACTACTTCAAATATTTAAACTCACCTTAAATCAAGAATTTGTTCAGTAAAAAATATTTATATTTTATTATTAATATAGTTTAAGAAGAAATATTATAGTTTAACAAAATAATATTATTGAAAATTTCTATAGTAATTAACATTTGTGCAGTTATAATTACAAACCTATTTAGATATATGCTCCCAGATTCATGATAAAATTATTGCATTTTATCCTGTTACTGCTTTGTCTTCAATAACTTCTTTTTTAAAATTGCATTTTTTTCTATTCCGGTTTAATATTTTAATCACTTATTATATTCAATGAAAACAGGAACAGCTAATAATACCCAACGTATTTCCTGGTATTTTTGGCAACAAATTTAACATACACTCATAACAAAATATTTTGTTATCCTCTTGGAGAGTTTTATAAAATCGCTAATATATTTTAGTTTATAAAAATAACAACATTTGTTGTAATTAATAACGGTTTTAAAAATAACAAACTTTAATTTATTAATGTTCTTCAAATACAAGCGTGTATCTTTAATTTGAATTATTTATAATACAAATGAATCGAACATTTTCTTTCAACCAAATATAGAATTAAGAAGATTCTGGTAATAATATTACTGGGTTCATTGATTAGATAACTATTTTATAATGATGACTTTAAGCTTAATTTAAATTTAAGTTCTTTTGTTTTAAATTTGCTTAAAATTTTAAATATTATTGAAAAAATCAGGTTGGTTGTTTTAAAACTTAATGTTAGAATAAGCATTTTTCATATACACTGCCTGACATAGAAAATGCAACACCATGAAGTTTTGACCGTATAAATATGTAAATTTCGGAGATTACGCAACGGAACCTGTTATGCAAATAATGTTAATTGCAAGTTGGTCATCTGATTATCAAGCCAGATAAAAGGGATAGAAACGGCAGACAAGCCAAAAGTCTTATCTCTTTGCCGCTAAAGAAATCCAATATTTCGGGAAGTTCAAAGCTGTAGAAGACACGTGTGTATAAAGTCATGACTGGACGACGACATCGAAGACAGTTCCGGCAAGCGGAAGGTTTTGTGAGAAGTCCAATTGTAAGCTTACGTGAGGCTGGTTGGTCCTACCGTCATATCGCTGCTGAAACCAACCTAGATGCATCGATTGTGTATAGAATTTGGACCTGATGGGGGGGATGAACAAAATGCTACTAGTCACCTAAGACCAGGTCCATCTAGATGGACAAAAGAACGAACTGATCGACGCACCCGAAGGGCAGCAATGGTGGCTTCACAATCAACTTCTTTTGACTTTCTGAGCTATATGCAGCCAGTTCTGGATGCTCTAATATCTTCGAGAACTATTGCATGATGAGTGGCTGAAAGTGGCTTTCACACATACCACCCTTTACGAAGACTGTCATTAAAGCCAAGGCACCGTATGGAGAGATTGCGATGGTGTCATCAACGTGCCACTTGGACAGCTGAATGACAGAATGTGGTGTTCAGCGACGATTCTCGGTTCTGTTTGACTAATGATAGTCACCGGGTGAGAGTCTGGAGGTGTCGGGGAGATAGAGCCTATTCGACTACTATTGTTGAACGCCACACCACTTGTCAACGTGGAATAATGCTTTGGGGTGGAATCAGATACGATAGCAGATAACCCCTAGTAAGCATCAGAGGCACATTGACGTCATGACTTTACGTTAATGAAGTGCTGAAACCTGTTGTGCAACCTTACCTTCAGCAGCTGCAAGATAGTATTTTCCAGCAAGATAATGCAACATCGCACACGGCACTAGTCATCAGACAAGCCTTACAGAGTATCCAGTTGCTTTCTTGGCCTGTGATGTCTCTTGATCTTTCCATGATAGAGCATATCTGAAACGGTATTGGACGTCGTTTGTCTGTTATGCCCCAGACTCCGTTGGAGGACGAACTGGTGAGAATAATTCAGTTCATATGGTCTTCTATCCCCCAGGACACCGTCCGCACGTTAATTGACTCTCTATATTGCAGAATGTCTGCTTGCATTGCCATGAGAGGCGGCTATACTACTTACTGATTTTCTGCATATTTTGTCAGTGTATAAATTTATCTTGTTGTAAATAATATAACATTTATATATGCATGTGCTCTGTCTGTGTATCAATTTTTATCACATTCTATCCAATATTTTATGATGTTGCATTTCTTATGTCAGGCAGTGTATATAGAGGTTCTCTTTGCCCATTTTTAAAATTTATATTTTTATTTTTAAAAAATTTATAATTTCTAAGAAAATTGTATATAATAAGTAAAATACTTTTTAAGATGATTAAATTCACAAAGTAAATTTTGTTGATCTTAAAGATGGGCTTTTATAGAATAATTTGCATTTAAAATAAAATATTTGATCTAAAATCCCTAAAAATAATATTTCGTCAGCGTTGTATGAAAAAGCAATCTTCAGTGTTTTTTTTTTAAATATACTTAATATCTTTTACATTTCAATCAATGATTCATTTATGAAAAACTTTTCAAGCAAAATAATTTTAAATTATGTTTACTTTTAAACTCTTTTGTTAATATTCATTTTGTATTTATATTTCAGCTCATAATTTTGAATACACAAGAATTCTCAACTCTCTCTCTCTTTTATTTTTTGTAATAATAATTATTTTAAGTTTGAAGTTCAAAAGTGATGGCGACAGTTTTTGAGTTATAAAATTTTACTTTTGAATTTCTTTTTCAAATTTACATTTTTAAAATTCTAATAAAAGAATAGTTTTTCACGTTCATTCAAAATATTAATTTCCTGTTATCTTAAGCAGAATTTTATTTCTTTAGTTTACAGTAAGGAATTTTAAAAAAATAATTATTCTATGTCAATTACTTAATATTTGGAACTAAAATCAACTCAATGACATAAAGTTTAATATATGTGTTTTAGCTGGGCCACATAATAACTTAAAATTGTTTTATCCATTCTTTATTTACTGTTGTATATTGAATGTTCTTTTTACTATATAAGGCTTGGTCACGTGTTATTTCTCAGGTCATTTTTATTACATTTGTTGCTTTAATACTATATTCAAATAATTTTCTTTAGTAAATTTAATCTAAAAATGCAGAGAATTACTTACAGTAAAAGGGTAAATTGATATATAAATCATAGCAATTGTTTACTGTATTCTATGAGAATTCAAATGCGTTTTACATATTTTACATGTCTGCCTTATTTGGGGGAAAACTTTGAGGGAACATGGATATTATAATATAAATGGTAATAAAAGTTTAGAAGTTTTTAGAGCCAAAATATTTTTCTTACATAGCTGTTCATAAGAATCCAGTCCCCTTCCTCTGTCGAAAAAGAAGAAGCTCAGAAAATGTTTTATATATATATATATATATATATATAAATGCGGGAACTGACAGACAAAAATTTTTATTGAGTCTTGTTAATCAATCGTTACTGAGGCATTGAGAATGGTTCCTACTGAAAGAAAGGCTTCTTTAAAAGCTGTGGTATATCACGATGAGATTCTCAGAATATACATGTATGGATATCAAAATATTTAACCATGAAAATGTTTTCCCTTATGGTTTTGGAGAGTAAAAAGTATAAATGTTCTATCATTCTTCTATAAATTGAGTGGTTGTTGTCCAAACATTAGATAAACGTATTCACAATAATATATATAAAAGTATATGCATTTATTTACTAAATTTTTTTTCGTTATTTGTTTCATTTTGTTCATAAATCCTACTGTCATTAAAATTTTACTAATGAGAACTGTTATATCTGGATAGTTTTCTCACAAATTTTGGTTTGAACATTGAATGAAATTTTTAAATAAATGTTCTTTTTAATTACTTAAAACACGAAAAATCATACTGTATAATTTTGCTGAACAAATGTTTTTAACCAAAATTAGGGAAGCAGCAATGCAATAATGTTGGAAATATAAAAATGTATTTAAAAATGTTTCCTTCAAAACTTAATAAAAATATTTTAATGGAATTACAATATTTAATAAAATTCGTACAAAACAAAATATGAAATCTAACTGCTTAAAATTGCAAACATAGAAGATACGTTTAGATTTATATTATGTTTAGCATAATAAAAATTATAACTGCTGACTATTTGTAAGACAGTTGTCTGTTTTATGGATAGATTTTTGTCACCATTACTTAATTAATACAGAGGCTTCAATTATCTTTTTTAATGATTTGTTGCTATTAAAAATGGGCAGGCAGTTCTGTGTAAACTTTATGAAATTTGGTATTTTTTACACTGCTCTCGAGCCTGTTGTCACACCTCATCATCATCTCAAATCTTTTGATTATATTTTATCCATGAGCATAAGTTTCCCTTTCATCTCTTCGTGCTGGGCAGTGTGTTTCTATTATTCATGTAGAAATCAGCTAAGCGTTAAGTGGTTCAATTGTCCTCATATAGAGAATAAATCTCCAAGAGATTTTAACTACGTTTCTGACAGGCTGTGATTCTTGGTGGGGCTTGAACCAGAACTAAATTTACTTACGGATCATCCATGTATCACAAACAAATGGTGAATGTCATTTTGGGTTTTATCAGTGATTTAATGATTTAGTGTCATCACTAAACCATTAAATCCTGCTAATAATCACCTTCCAGACCACTACAGAAACTTTTAACTGAAATATTATTATTTTCTTTTAAAATTTAATAAAAATAGACATTTTTATTATTATAAATGGAATTCTTTTCTTATTATTTCCATCTAAAATACATATTTTACATTTATACGCTTGAAATATCATAATATATATTTACGATCTAAATAGTGATTTTTGCATTATTCATGCTTTTAAATATTTTACACACATCTACCAATTAATTTTTATAGATTTTCAAGAATTCGCTAAATCAATATACACATATATTGTATTCCATTGTGCTATAAAGAACTTTCGTGTTATGTATAGTGATATAGCAGTATAATTCTGTACAATCGCCAAGAGTTACTGAACTCAAAAGGAACATATAAATTTCATGTAATAAAAAAGCAAAACATTTCATGAACACTAATGCTCACTTTACAGTGTTGTATTTTCCTCTCAAAGCTTGAGGTAACCACAAAGAACTCTAAACTAATGATTTCTTAGAATTCCATGCTGTAATACAATGCTTATAAATCCATGTTTCAATCAAGTGAGAATTTTTATATATACAGTAAGCCCTTCTTAATCTGGGGCCTATTATACCGGACTTAATCTCGGAAAGCTAGTTAAAGGTACATGCGTATGTTTGACACGTGCTCTTTAAATAAAAGGTATGATATTGTAACAATGTAGCTTTGTTGTAGCTTGAGTGTTGTTGAACTTGGATAAGTCAAGCCGTAAACATTCCCTCCCGTCCCTTGGTTAGTCAACTCTCTTCAAATGTGTCTACTGCAATGAGGATCAGAACGATAATGATGAAACAGACGACTACCCAAAACAAAAACTTAGCGAGACTAAAGACCATTTAAATGTTGTGATAAAATATGTTTAAAATAATAGAAATGAAGCCATTCTGCATATAACGAAAATTTGAGACGTCTCCGTCAAATAATTGATCATAAAATGACTTCTTACTTTAGAAATCATTTTTTGCAACAAAAGTTAAGTAGTTTCTTCCGATCAATGAGCTTATCAGGTGTGGTTAGTGAAGATAAGCGTGGATGTTGTTCATAATAGTTCATGATGCTTATTGCCAGTAAAATAATGTAGGTACATGTTAATTTTCTTTTATACAGTTTAATATTTCATCCTCTTGAATTTAAAATACAGTTAGCTTATGAACGTTGCTTTATTTATAGTTTATTCTGTTTAATCCATGCTTTCATTAATTAGGACAACCTGAATACCATGTTAGTCCAGATTAAGGCTAAAAACAAATTTATAAAAATATAAAGTATCATATTGAAGTTAAAATCACCTTATAAATGTATGTGTAATATCCCTTTGATGAGATACAAATTAAATGAAATAGTAATAAACAAAATGAAAATTCTAACTTCATGAAGCTCAGAGATCATTGTAACCTAGTTGTACAATTTCACTCATCAAAACAATTTTTCCATTGAAATGAAATACTAGCCTTTGTTGAACATCAAGAGATGGATATGGGGTTTCTGCATTCATATCTATTGGGGATGTCTATTTCGGGTTTTCTCCCTTGTGACACATGGATATTATCTTTTCAAAATTGAAAACGCTACGAATGTTCAATGGATTTGCAAATTCAGTTGGCTATTTTAATCTCTGTTCTCAAATTCACAAAAAACTTCCCTGTAAGTCAATGTACATATCTAAAAAAATCATCTGCATTCCAATTTTCAGATTAATTAGAAATTTTTATATAATTAGAAATTTTCATAAGTGGCATGTATATGCGTCCCAATGTGACAAATGTATGTTTTTTCAATATTAAATTGGCAAATGTTAATAATCAAAAACTAAAAAGTAATTCAATTTTTGACACGTTTTTAGCATATACACATAAGAAACACTGCAGTTTTTTAAAATCTAAGCATTTTATATTTAAAAACTAAACATAAGTACTTATTTAATAGATACCTAAAACTATTAAATTGGTTAATTTAAGAAATATGACACATACATTAAAATAAGTTTTAAGATATCGAGGCTCTAAGGCATCAATAGATTAAAAAAATCAACACTGCATTATTTTAGAATGGAAGAATGTGTGTATTATTTATCTAACAATAAATGGGTATTTAGTGATTTTTAAAGATAACGATGCGTAAAAAATACGACAAAAACCCATTATTTATTTTAACTAAAAAAAACTTTAAATTACTAAAAACGTTCACTAAAATTTCGAAATTCCTAATCCATCAATTTAACCTAGGTTAAACATGTTTCTCTCTGGTGTCTTAGTCATTTTGATAAAAACGCATCCCTGAAACAAGATCACTTCATTTTTCCTTCGTCGCTGTTTATCAAGTTTTTCTAATGACTTTCAAGATGACGGATTAAAAATTGATTGAATCATTATCATTTACAATGCGTGAGTTGATAAATTTTAAAATTGAAATTATTAAGAATTTTGTTAATATCGTCTCGTAATGTTAAAAAACAAAAACATATAACATATTTATTATGAAAATAAGCTAGCAATCATTGCCTTTCTTTATCACAATAAAGCTGACTTAATATGACCAAACATTATCGCTCAGGAATTTTGTAACATTTTCCTCTTTCCTTTATATATATTTAATTATTTTTTATGAAAACTGATTCTGTAAAATCTATTTTTATAATGAAAAAGCATCCATTTTCCTAAATTTCTATCTATGTTTTCTGGAATTTCCAAAATCACAGTGAGTGTGATAATTCTCTTAATATTTGTTTTTTGATAACTTTTTAATTCTAAGTAAATGCTCCATCATATTTTCCAAAAAATGATTTCGACATGTTTTATTTATTAGCATCCAAAAAGATGTATTACTGAAATATTTTATGTTAGTTCATCAGTTGAAATTCAAATAAGTACAAGTTGAAAATAAAATGTAGTGAGAAGTATGTACATTCATGGAGATTTAGTAGCATAGTTTAGTAAAACTTTTAGTACTGATTAGGTAATTAGGCAGAGTTGATTCTCAAAAATAAAATCATGGGTTGATTCAAATTTGTTTTGTCAATTATTATTATAATAAGCTTCAGTTTAAATTAAATAAAAATAAAAATATAAGTGAAAAAATTGTTTATTTTTTTAAATTCTCTTTCATAGGAAAACAATAAGGTGACAAGCAAACATCAATTTTAGTAGGAATAAAACATATTGGGAACTAAACAGTATTAAAATAAAAATATTAGGAATATAGGAGAAAATATTGTAAATTTATATTAATTCAAAAAAAATCACATGCATACAAAAAGTATCTGTTTTATCTATTTAAAAGGCAAGCAGTTGAAATATGTTCCTCTATTGCAATAAGTTCATTAAATGAAATGAAAGAGCAGTTTCTGATATTCATGTTCTCGTGAAGGATGTAAAGTAATTAAATCCACTGAAAAGTTTATCGATGATTTCACAATTTTATATTAGTTAAATCCTCTCATTAACTAATAAATTGAAAGTAGATGTAAAATTTAAGTAACTCTTTAGACATTATTACATTTTCTCCATATAATTTTTCTAACTTACTAGAATATTGCTTATTGTTTCACTGATCAATTCTCCAAAATATTTCTTTCATTTATAAATTATTATAAATTTATAGATAATATAGATGTAAGTAATTTAGTGCTTGAGAGGTATTGAACATTTCTTTTATAAAAGTGTTTTATACGGTCCTATGAAATGCCTAGTAAAATTTTGAATTCAAACTTTTGTTTTCTTTCGATTTAAAATTTTTGTTTTCTTATCTCTTTTAAATAATATACAATTGTTTATAAAGTAAAGCCAGCTTTTTCTAAATAGAAGTTTAAATGGAATTCACATTACTAAATTTGTTATAATTTTTAAGAAATTTATCCAAGATAACTATATATTTCATAATACAATCTCCATGAATTCTATTGAAAATTATAATCATATAAGTTTCTCCTTTATTTCAGCATATAAGTCAAAGAAATTTGTGTAAAAATAAATATTTTAAGTTTCTTTTAAATAAATTCATTTCATTTATGACTTCATAGGTTTCCTCAGATTTTCATTGAAACTCAAAATATATTCACAAATAGAACAGATATTCAGAAAAACTTACAAAAATATTGAAACAACATTTTTTAATTCTTTTGAAATTTTTTTCAATAGGTATGATTATTTAATCTAATAATTATTTAATATCATCATTTTCTTAAATTTTTGTGAAATTATAAGCAAACAATAAGTCACTTGTCATTAATGTGTGAAACATGAATTTTTAGTTAAGAGAACTTTCTTGTAAAGGAATTATAGCAAGTATAAACATCTTGAGTACATAAATAATCATTTATTTATTTTTAAATAAAGGTGATTTATTTTATATATTTTGTAATGTCCTATGTTTCGATTATGATACGTATATTTTATAATAAAAAATAATTCTTTTTGAACTGACATAATTATATACCCTACTCAAAACAATTAAAAGATATTGTAAGTCCTTAATAAAGTAAAGATATGAGCAATGTTTTTGTATAAAGTGGAAAAAAAAGGTCACAAATACTTTTGAGTTTGGCATCGATGAAGGCATTCAACTTAATGCAAGACAAAGCGGAAAAGAATGATTAATATTCCATATGCGCGTTGTTTCAATGACCGCTTTATCCCAATGAAGTTATTTAATAAAATCAGAAGCCAGTAGAGTTGTTGGCCGGTTAGAGAAATGTCAAATATAATCCAAAGTAGAACAAGCCATTCTAGCTTCACAAAGTATGATTTTCAGAATATGGAACAGTTTTTTTTCTTTTGCGGGCTGTAAATGTAGGCCGGAGATCAGGGCAATGTCGCAAACGTGCTACAACACCTAATAAAAACCATTCTTTAAAGTTAACAGCTAGGATTTATCAAAATATAAATGCCACTCTTCACCACAAACAGTCCGAAGTTATATTCAAGCTTTAGGTCTGTATGCTTGCATAATAATGGTGTGTGTCACATTAACATAATGACTTCTTAGCTCCTGAAGAGCAATAGAGCTTGTGAACTAGAGAAGAAATAAATGTACCAATGTTATTTTCTGTGACAAGTCCTGTTTTTCTTTATCCTGATAATAAACTTATTTTCATTTTGAGGGAATGTGGCACTAGAATCAATCCAGCATTTGTGCATGAAATTATGAGATTTGACATTGGAGGAACGATGATCTATGATCATCTCCATCGATCGTCATAGCTAGAGAAATGGAGCTCTGTCAAGCAACTGATGATATACAGATCCTCAGCAGCATCGTAGTCCCTTACATTTCAGCAATTGGAGATGACTTCATTTTAATGGAAGACTATGGCTGGTCCCGTCTTGTTAGCTTGATTAATGAGTTTTTTAGAGGAAGAATCATGCGAACGGGATTAATCTAAAATTATTTTAATTTTCAATGAACTCATCTTTATTAATAATTTTTGTTAATTTATTATATTTTAGTAGATTTACCAGGTGATCTTTAAAACTTACATGTAAATCATTACTATTCTTTCCTTTCTGGTATACTTATAATCACTCCCTCACTTCATTCTTACTAAATTTTAAATAAAGGGCACATTATGAAACAAAATCAAAGTTTAATATCTCCATTACTAAAAAGCGAAATTTGCTCACAGGAGAAGAGGAATTAAATATTTATTGTATGGTGACATTTTTAATAGTACTCTTCTATTTATAAAGAATTAAAATTCTTTCTATGTCATATTGAGTTTTGATTAAATATATATGACAAACAAAAAGCGAAATGTTTTCATATGGTTTTTCATATAATTTACTTTATTCAAACAATTGCTATCCCTTTCTGCTATAATTTTCAGAAATCTTCTAAGTTGTAAGCCAACGAAAATACAACAATCGTAGTTTTTTTTACACCACTAGGACTAGAAAAATAAGAGTTACTTAAATAAATCATGGGTGTATTTTTCTTCCTTCTTCGTATAAATAATTCATATAATCATCGTATTTCCTTTATTCTCTTAGGGATTCATTAAATACTTCAAACTTTTACATACAATAGTCTTTATGATCCGCTTTCATACACTAATTTGCATATATAAAGAAAACAATGCCGATTCTTTTTCCTATCGTAAAAGTATATTTTAATTAATATTTTACTATATTATAGGTACTATAAAACATTTTTTTTTATCCTCAAACAGTTTACGATTCCAGTGTCAACGTTACACATATTTTCACACACATATATTATCATAGAATATAACTGTAAATATTAAATAATCATTCATTGAATTGAAAACAATATTTTGAATTCTTCGAAAATAAATTTCCTATACTTAAAAATCTGAATTATTGCTTTCGTGATAAATGATTGGAATTTAATTATTTTTCGGGTAATATATTTCATCCTTTATTTATATTTTATAAAATCGGCTAAAGTAAAATAAAAAATAATCAATAAGGTTTTGCTTAAATTAGATGTTGCAAAATTACTTTACATAAATAAATGAGCAGTACAAACAAGAAGGAAAGTACGTTAACCAAATTATTAAAAAAGATATGAAGCTATTAAAACTACAAAAATTATTAGAAAAAGGAAAAAAATATGGAAAACATCTTGGATATTAGAGAAACTATAAAGTATTTCATGCACATGTTGCTAATAATTTCGAGAAACAAACTAATAAAGAAATAAAAAAAAATTAAAAGCAATTCAAGATACAATTTCTGAGATTTCCTTGATGGTGCTTCCTAAATAAAACATAATTGAGGACATTATGCAGTTATATAATCAGAAAAATATCACTATGTAAATAATAATTAAAATATTAAGTATTCAGGAAGAATATATTTAACAGACTTTCTATATTGAAGAGAAATCAAAAAAAGTTGTTTGGAATAAGTAAGAAAAGAAATGATTAAAAAGAATAATATAGTTTAACATCCTGTGTATTTCAATGAATTTTGAAGTAAATAGAAAGTTTGAATGAAAATATTGCATATTAAAATAAATGACTTAAAATAAATTAAAATAAAATGTGTTAAAATCAAAGAAGAAATTTGAGAATTGTAAAATTGTTAATAATTTGAGAGAAGGAAATAAAATTATGATTGCCGTAAAACATTTCAATGAAATATTGCATAACTTGAGTAAATTAACTAATAAGATTAATAAAGATACCAAACATAAAAAAAAATAATCATGTTACTTTACTTGAATTACTTTTAAATGAATAAACTATATAACCCCTGATTTCGTAAAATCAATGAATGTTGCAAAAGATTCTTTGAGAGATAATCAAATTTGAAAATTGAAATCTAGTTTTAAAAAAATTGAGAGAACCAGTTTCATTACTTTAGATGAAAACTTTTAATTTTTTTACTTTAGCGTGATTTTTTAAACTTCATAGAAAAAGAAACGTCCTTTTACTTTTATTGATATCTCATGAATTTGTAAGATTTCAAAGACTTTTTTATTAACATGAGGGATTTACTTTCATAGATTTCATTTTAAAAATATAAAATAGTATCATATTATATTATAGATTGCTGTATATTTATTTATTGTTGTAACTTTGTTGTAATTAATATATATAAAACAACAATCTCACAACTTTTTTTATGTTAGGAGATCTTAAAAGCAATTTTTTTATCCTAAAATAGTCACATATTAAGGGATTATAATTTAGTTTTGTGTCATATTTACAACTTGATTTTAAATTTTATGTCATTTTGTGTAAGTTTTAAATAATTTTGAAGTTTCAAGTCATTTGTTAAACTTGTTTATTATTTAGAGTAAAAAATACTAAATACTTCAGTATTTTTTAATTTAATATTAAGTTTTTCGTTATATGTGACACATTGAATAACAGTATACCTTCAAAACATTCATTTAACTAGTTGTAACTTTTTGAGAGAAATGCTTATTTTTATAAAATACAGAACTTTTTATTAGGGATTGTTGAAAACCTTCTAAGTTATTATTTTTTGTCTTGGGTTATCTAAATTTAATAAATAAGTAAAGCAAAGCAGGAAAATGGCATCTTCTTTTGGTGACAAACTGAAAGCCATAATAGGAAAAATACTACGTGCAACGACATAAATCTGTGATCCAAGTACATGCTTTTCCAAGTCAAAAAGGGAATTTTCCCTTAAAAAAAGGGTGATTACACTACTTACCTTAAATCTGTTATCTATGATTTCATATCACCAATTATAATGGGTATAGTAATGAAATCTTTATTTGTATAAGTATCTAAAATTTCATATATATTTTTATCTTCAAATTTGTGTGAGACTTTTGAATATATAAATTTCCTTCTGAGCTTATGTTGTCATAAAAGTATGTTCTTTGGAATGCTATTAAATTATTTACGTTATACGCACAATAATGTTTTTATTTAATTTTAATTAAATCTCCTGACGGTATAAAAGTATATTACTTTAAGTTTACCAATTTAAACTATCATTTTTAGTAAAGTAAAGTATATTGATTCTGAATATAAACATAGCTACATAAATGGGTTGAAAAAAAATAATTTAAAAACGTATGCAATACAGAAAGGCTCCTAATTGAATGTTAATGAACTGAAAGGTAAAATGTTTCCATTACCAATTTTTTTTTGGTTATGGAACTATTTTATATAGAACGTTGTGTTCATGAAAACCATAGAATTTATAGCTTTGAATATTTTTATCATATCTTTAAATGATAAATATTATTATGATAGCTGTATTTTATTAATGAATACTTTCCCGAAAAAAAAATAACAATTACACTTAAATGTTGTATTTGAAATTTTAAACTTCAAAAGAAGATGATTTCTAAAAATAATTTAAATTAATCAAATTTAAAGTAATAAGAAATCCAATAAGAATTCAAAGTACTTTAACTGATTTAGGATTTGGTTTATTTTAGGCTAAATTGGCGGAAATGTAAAGCTCTAAAATTTAAATTTCTGCTTTTAAAAACGCTTTTAACTATTTGTTATTTTAAATTATTTTGTCATTACTTTTAAAGAAAAACAAAACAATGTCTGTTACAATCAATATTGATAAAAGTAGATGTAAAAATTAAGTAAGTAAAATTACAATTTGTCACACAAACTATACAAATAATAACATTTTTCATTTTTCAATGAGTAAAATTGAAAAGTTATCCCTAATATCAAATTAGATTATGCAACAAAATAATTTTACTTTCTCAAATTCAGTATCATATAGTGGTTTCATCTACATGTTTAATCATTAATTTTGAAAACATATGTAAGAAATACAGTTCAGTATTTTTTTTCTAATCCATTAAATCCATTGTTCACCATAAAAATATAAATTTTTGTATCATGAATATTTTTCAGCATATTTATCACAAAGAAAGTTTAAAAAGTACAACCAATAAAGATATTAGATTAAATAGATAATTTTCAACTATTTTTCTGTTTCTACTGGCGTTTAACAAAATCTCCAATCGCTATGCTAAATAAGCAAAGAAAAAAACTTAGCTTTATATGGTCAATTTTCCTATTTATAACTGATAAGAAATATGAAACAAATTATAAAAATTATGCTTTACTAATTTCTGACGGAAAGATTTAGGGATAACAGTTACAATTATTGATATAAACAGTATTTCCTTAGTATAATTGTTTCTGAAAAATCTATGAATGTAGTGGAAAGTTGATAATAAGAAGCTGTGAAAAGCAATCTTAGAATTTCATTAGAAAAACATTAATTTACGGAACCATTCATCATGTAGGGGGAAGAATAAAATGTCTTTTAATCTGATTCCGTTTTCTTTGCAATTTTTGATAAAAAAAAAAAAAAGTCCAATGTTTAGCAAAATATGATATATTAAAACAACTGATAAGGTTTATTTATCATAACACAACTGGTTAATGAATTCCTTTTTTTCACAAATTTTCTGCTAATGGTAATTTATCTGTTTCATTCACACCATAATACATTTTTTGTATTATAAAGATATTTAAAAACTATAAAAATTCTCTACATTTGTGAGTAAAAGTTACAGATATCAGTTAATCATTTGTCTTATTTATTTTTTGTGAATTTGCTTTTTGTAAAACATTCATCATAAATGCACAAATTGAATAATTTTATTCAGTTTTTATTTTCCTTTCTCAAATTCTTAATACATGTACTGACTGTCAATTAAAAAAGTCCTTTTAATAACAGTATTCATATTATATTAAATGTTTTTCTAAAATTCATCGATTCATGTGTATTTGTCACTTCTTTTAACAAAGTAAAATAAAAAATAAAAGCGTACATCATAACACGACAAAATAATTTATTGAACATTGTTTTAAATTGCCTATTAAGCAATAACAGTACTGTTTATTTTGTAAAATTATCAAGATAATTTTTTTAAAAAAAATCATTACTCTTTAGCATTCATTTATACTTATTTCATTGTAAATAATAAAACATTTCGTACTTTAACATAAAATTTTGATTGTAAATAGACATAAATTTAAAATTTTTCTCTATTTATAATGACATTATATAATTATTATAATTGTGAAAATTATAAATATAATCTCCTATTATTTAAATTCTAATAGTAGATAAATTCTCTTGCATATAAAAACTTAATCTTGCTTTTCAACTTTTTAGTTACTACCAATTATTAGTTACAATCAGCAATTCACATTTCCATATTTGTAGTTAATTATATGGTCTATACATATTTTATATAATTTATACATGGTTTAAATTTATCTACTAATTTTTCATAATTATTTTAGTTAGCTTATATAATCTTGTGTAATAAATATTAATTTATTATTTTATATCTTATAAATCAAGCTAAATAATTAGAAAAGCATTTGAAACAACTGAATATTTTTGCCAAAATAAAATAGTATTCTGAAATTAAAATAATATTCTGTATTTAACAAACTGTTTGCTGAACTTTAGTATTACAAAACATTTACTAAGACACTCGGTTTTAAAAAATATTAAAAAAAAAAGATAGCCTCCCTAGTTAATAGATTCTAATTCAGTGTTCCGCATTTTAATCTATACTTTTATATCACTATCGAAATAAGAAATTCAAATAAGAATGAAAGGGAAAAAGTATTTTAATGTAAATATAAATGAAGCCTTATTAAAATTTTTTGTAAAACAGAGACAATTTTAATTTAATATACTTTGCGAGAATAATAATCCAGGAAATCATTTCTTTATTTCAAAATTATACAACTATAGTACTAATAGCGAATCAGAAATAAAAAAAATACTTAATTTTAAATTCAAAATGCTTTTCGTGTTATTTAAAATTTTAAAAAAATTGAATCATTTATTCTTGTAGGTCATTTTTTAATTTACCTATGTTTTTATAATATTGTTAAAATATTGACTTGATATTGAAATAATCTTCTATAATTAGTACATTCTTTAAATATATATTTGAATATAAGTATTGACATTTTTTGCTACTCAAAATTATTTTAGGGTATACAATGTATAACTATAGATTTATGAATGATAATCTAAAAAACAATTAATTAAAAAGCAAGTTGAATTTAATGAATGCATAAAAATTATTTCATTCTATAAAACCTTTTTATTAGTTAAACAACTTTTAAATTTACAAATATATTTTATATCCTCTAAATAAAAATTTAATGTGTGTAAATAATCACAATGTACAAAAGAAATTATTTCAAACATGATGGTATTAAATATTCCCAACAATGATACTAAATACTTAATGAAAATGAATATAAAAATATTTATAAATATTTAAAACTTCAAATTAGTGGAAAATTTAATATTTTTACAGAAATTATTCCCAACATACATAGTATGTATTCTTAAAATCTAATATGTCATAAAAAATTTTAAAAAAAAATATTAAATTAAAAAATAACCTGAACCAAATAAAAAATAATATAAAAACATTTTTAATTTTCTTTCTAATATTAAAATTATTTCATCTAAACGTGAAAAAAGGAAACAACTAATTTACATAAAAACGTTCCGCATAAGGAAAAATTCCTTGGAAAAGAAATATTGATCTAAACTACATTTTAAGCAGTTGTTAGCAAAGATTTTAATTTTAAATATTTCAACAGTTCAAAAGTTAAGTTCAGAAAATTGCGATTGCAATAGTCTTATATGGAAAAGTCTCGTTTATATGACTGGAAAGTAGGCAGCTTATTATTTAACCCAGACACAATGACATAAGACTTAGTATTATTCATGAGGCTTAATATATATTTATATATATATATATATATATATATATATATATATATCTTTCCAATAGTTTGGAATGGTTCCATGGGATTTAAAAATGTTATATTTTAATATCAAAATACCATATTTCATCAAAAATGAATGCAAAATATTTGTTACATTATTTCTTATAAATCAACATATACATGGTTTTAAATATTATTTTTGTGGCTTTTTGTAGTTTGAAATTACCAAACTTTTAAGGTACTAAAATTTAATTTACGTTAGACTATGTTTCAAATGCTAAAACATTTTGTAGTTTTCTTAATTTATAGATTTTTTTATTATAGAAAAAAATAGTAATATATGAATATGAAATTTTGTCGTTCCCATATTGCAGTGTTGAGTTAATAATGTTTTTTGGGGGTAACACGAAACATTTTTTGTGATAGTAACAGCTATATTTTTTATATTGAACATTCAATGGTTATCAAGAAAATGTTTTTAAGTTATAATTTTTAAGCTGGTTTTATTTCAAAGAAAGAAATGTATGTCATTTTTGTCTTGTAAACTGTAGAGAGAAATTTAGCTTCATTTCTGATTATTTATAACCATAAAACGTATGATTCTCTATACAGAACAGCTTTTTTAAATAAAATATTACAAGACAACACAATTTTTTCAGTTATGTGTCCATTTTTCTCTCTTCCTTAAATAAATTGATAACAATATCAATACTTTAACTATCTCAATACTATTATTAAAATTAACATGATTCCATGGTACAATTAAACCTTTATACTCTTATAATTTAAAATAATAAATATTAAGCTAATTTACTGAAAGTAAATTAAATAAATATTAAATAAGAAAATCATACAAGGAAAATTATTAAAAAAACACTTAAGAAGGTAGTGTTGAAAATGTGGCTATTTTTTTATATGCTACAGTTTTATAGTTAAAGATATTTATTTATAACAATTTGCTATTAACAAACATTTTTCTGGTGATGTCAAATTAAATAGTTGATGTTTGTACGTACTACTACGATGTTATGACGTATACATCGTAGTAGTATGTTTTCTATGAAAAGAAAAAATGAAGGAATTTTTATTTCATTATTCTTGGTTAATAGTGACACTACAAATTATATTTCTAGGGTAAGTATTACAAAGATGAATTTTATATTAAATTATTCTGCAAAATTAATAATGTTTGTCAATATTATTCCCAATAAGAAGTGAAAGAAGGAGAAATAATATTGTTTTTTTTTAAATCTTTAAAAGCTAATCTAAACTCTGAATTAAAAAAATATTTAATTATGCCACTTTGATTTATGAAATCGTTTACTAATAGATATTCTTGGGTGAATAGGCAAGTGAAGTTCCAATAAGAATTCAGAGAGCCAAGTCATTGTGCTACATTTAGCATTAAAAGATAATGGACATTCTTTTCGGGTTGTAAAGGCATTTCGGAAATAAATTGATTCTGTATCACAACACATGCAATTGATGGTATCTTTCCTTGTTCCAGTTTAGTTAATTGTATACCAAAGAAATAACTTACAAAAAGGCTTAATGTCATTTATGGGTGCTTATTGCTATGTTTAAAAACTAAATAATTAAAGTTACTTTGAATAACTAAAGATTTGAATTTTATTATGAATTTTTTAAAAATGGAAGCACACAAAAATTTTACCTTTTATAAAAGTGGCGGATTGGGTCATGTTTGCATTCTAATTGAACCACTGGTTTTTAAATTAATATCATTTTTAGCTTAACTGCAAAAACATGTTGGATTAATATATATCATGCACATTCCATATTTAAAGCTTAATTAATTAAAATAATTAATATTTAAATCCCTACATTATTTGTTCTATTCAATAACTTAAACTGTTTAATAGAATAAATAACTTAAGGATTAAAAAATACAAATTTGTCTTGAAGCCAATTAAAAAAAAAATGTTTAGAAAAATTTGGCAAATTCCTTCAAACATTTTTTAAACTCTTAGCTTTTTAAACATTTAGTATTCAGTAATCCTGTGCTAAATATTCAAAATTTCACTCAAATGATAGGTATGATTAAAAAATTATAAAAATAAAACTAAAAGTGGGGGATTGGATCATGTTTGCATTCTAATTGAAAAATCCAGACTTTTTAAATACGCAGAATCAAATATTTAGTTGAAAATCTTATTAGCAAATTTCACTGTTAAGTAGAATGGTATGAACATCTCTCGATTGATTTATGACTTTATTCACTTAGAATCACTCATTCGTAAGCATTCGTCCACTACAAACGCAAAATATATATTGGTGAGAGGGAACATGTATGTTAAAAGGTAGCAAATCGTTAATAATTAACATTGCATCATGTCAGGATTCTTCTTTCATTATTCTTCTTAATTGAGCAATTTTTTCATTAGTTTTTTGAGCTATTCGCTTATTAAACAATAACATAATTCTAATAATGTGAATACTTTTCTTATTTATAAAAACTGCTTATAAAAGTAAGTGTTCCAAATTTTCCGAAATACATACGAAAGATTTTAAATATCATTGAGGTAAATATTAGAGTTTAAAACGTGAAGTTACGCTATTATTAATGTGTTTTAAGGATCACACCAGTAAAGTTGGAAACATTCAAAGTATTTTATTTGTGCAAATTCTTTTTCATTAATAAATTATTTCATATAAACTATAAATATAAAAATATGTTTTAATATATATTTTCAGCAGATAAAAGTATGACACATTAGCAATACAAAATTCTATTCTAGACAGTAACATTTAAAGAATATGAATAAAATGTCTGATATCACAGAGCAAAAAGGTTCTCAGTTTTTCTTCTATCTCAATTTTTGGAAAGTTTGAAGTTATACCTGGGAACATGATTTTAAACTGATTTGTTATCATAGTGATTCTCGAATTCAGTGTCTGTTATTCAGTAGTGTTGTCTATTTGTCACTTTCAGAATCAGAAAAGAGTTGAAAATTATTTTTATACTGATGAACCATAGTATTCCATTACTTTTCTAATATGACGGAAATGTTTAATTGTTGTGATCATATCTAAAATAATTTTCTCTATACTCTATTGTTCAAAACGTAAAACTCACCATAAAGAATGAAGACATTATTAGATTGACATTCTTTATTGGTGTGAAGGGTCTGAAAGGTTTTAATTATTGATTACATCCACATTCTCTTCGAATTCAATAATTTTTTCACTAGCATTTATGAAAACTGAATGCTCTTCGATATTGTGCATTATTCTGTACATTATTTGATGATAATAATAATATGAAAGTGATTATTGCTACTTTAAAGTTACAAGATAAAACTATCAATCAGATTTCAAATATATAAAGTACTGAGAATTAAAAAAATGTAATATTTTTGTCTTTTTCAGATCCCTAATCTTATACTGATAGACTATCCTGCTTGTAAGCAAATCATCCACACTTGTCTATCTTGTAAGAGTACTGAAAGTAAAATGATTATGTTTACATATATATGTGTGTGTGTGTAAACATTTGTATGCCTAATATATATATCACCAATTATACTGAGAACTGATAATCACGCTTAGGAATTGAACACCGGGTTTTCATGTTAGGCTAACTGCCTATAAGGGACATAAGTTTCGCACCCAGGGCTCTCGATCAAGAATCAGACATGGATACTACACATTGGCCCATGAGGACTGTTTTGTTACTGGACATAGTTTTATCTATATAAGCAAACAAAATACTGAAGATTACTTTTTTGAGAATAATTTTGTAATAATATTTTTCCCTGTAAAATTTAAGCCACAAAAATTTTCAAAAAGCCAAATTAAAAGAGAAAAAAAACTACATTTTTATTATATTTGTTACCTTAACATAATTAGAGTATACAGAAAAAAAAGAAGGAAAAAATAATTTTATAATAGTGATTAAAATGGTATAACTAAATTTAAAAAATGTAACTCTATTAAACTATTAATGAGCAAGATATTTGATCTTCCACTTCAACAATTTATAACATTTTTTTTTCTTTTTGCTTTTAACGTTTAATCTAATAGATCAAAAGTTTAAATTTGAAATCTTTAAAAAAAAATAGTTATTAAAGTAAATGAATGTATTTTCTGCAACGTGTATGTTAAATTTATAACGGAGTTTACGATAGTTTATTTATCAATATATCTTAAATTATCTATTTCAGATGTAGTTCTAAAATATTTTTAAAATAATATTTTTTCCAAAATAAAAGTAAAATGATACATTTTGAAATAAAATAATTTTATTTAAATTAATTCAAGATAAAATAATATGATATATTCTAATTATATTCCCAACCTATATTCATTAATCAATATCTAACAATATATTTTAATTAAGTAAACAAATATAAATAAGCAATTACACGATAAATCTTTTTAAAGTAGCTGCAAATTTCGAAAACCACCTGTATTTTCTCGTGATCGTTCATAAAAGAAATATCAAATTGAGTTGGAAATTTTTTTGAACTTGAAAAAATTCTTATAAAATTAATTTTAAAGTACGTTTATATAGAAAAATAAAATACTTTTTAAGCGTTCTTAGATATTTATAGCGATGTCTGAAAAATTTTCTTGGTACAGAATATTTTCATTATTTGTATATTGAATATTTTTTAATATAATTTTATTTATTATTTTGTAAGAATAGTGTTCGTAGGATTTACCTCGGCTAAGGATTTTTCATTCCTTTATTCAGACAACATTTCCTATCCTTTAATAAGCTACCCTAAGAAATACAAAAAATAGTTTATTTTCTTATACTTTAATCTAAGAAATAGGAATAATAATACTTTAATTAATATTTTAGAGCTATATTTTACAACTTTATTTTTCAATAATTGTGTCAATTTATTTAAGAAAAGCATGATTTGCTGTGATTGTAAAAATATAATGTAATTTCTCATACTGTAGATACTGTAATTATACTTGCAGATTTCTAGTATCTAAATGATTATCTCTGATAACTAAATAAATATGAGCTTCGTATTTTACTTATAGTTTTGTACACATTTTATTTTTATATGGATTTCTATTAAACTTATTTCATTATTTAAATACAATACTTATTTACTTGTAATAAAAGCACAATCAGTGCAATCTATATTTAAAATTTTCTATTCTATTTTCAGTTCATTAAATGTTCTATGTGTTAAGTTAGTAGTTTCTCATTGAATAGAATATGAACAGTTTTATAAAAAAAATTACTTTTTGTGCTTTTTGAAATCTTACAGCAATGCAAGTTAAATTAAATGTTCAGTGTAAATTAAAATCTAACATATTTAAGTTTAAATATTATACAGATACTTTTAAAATACAATAATTCCATTCTTAAACAAATTTTCTATATTGTTTTATATTTAAAACATTTATTTCATTAAAATGGATACAATAATTATATGTCGTATGCATATACGATAAAACGCGATAGATAATTATAATATACATTGTCATAATTTAATATTTTCAAAAATATTGAAATACTAAACATAAAATTTATCACATTAGTGAGTTATTTCATAAAAATAGGTTTGAAAATATGTACTTTTGCTTGGTCAAAAATAAAATTAAATAAAATTAAATGGAAAATCAGTATAATTCCATGATCATTAGTAAATTTCTAAAAAAAAAGAAAATCCGTATCATTCGAAGAACATTAGCAAACCTGTTAAAAAAGATAAACTATTCTAAGAATATCTTTATAAATTTGTAACCTCTCTTCGTAATTTTTTATTAGAAATTGTAACTATTTAACATGTAGTTATAATTTCTTGAAAAATAAAAACGGAATGATTATGAGGTGGCTACCCTATTTATTGGTGTTCCAAATATTATCTTAACATTAATAGCTTAGGTACAAACCCTATTGTTTTTATTGACTACAACTCATCTAAAATTATTATCTGAATAGACTGACGCAGCAGATAAATTTAGAGACAGATGTTAGGCAATAATGCATTGAATATCATGATTATTTTTTCTCTTAAATTCTCCCACGTACTTATATATCTAATTTGATACTACTTCCAATGCTGATACTACTTAATACTGATACTAGTTCAAAAGTATTTTAAATAAGTTTTTCCCATTAAAGTATACTAATAAAACAGATAACTTGAGTACCCAGGAGTGCATAAATAATTTATGAGTCATGGCAATTAAATTTTAAATTTTTTAGATAATGACACTTTTTAACTTATTTAAAAAGCAGCGAGAAAATTGAAAAATATTATCAAAATGATCAAACAATTTTGTGGTTTGAGTTTTCACGAAAACAAAAAAAATTTAAATTGAAATATCCTTTTCTGGCTTTTGAAATATGTGAAATTTATAAAGTTTTTTTTAAATTTTAAGTTGGGTTTTTAAAACATCATATTAGCACACACAATCTTTATGAAAATTTCCTGAATCATATAAAAATAGACAAATTTTAGTTTATTCTTAAAAATAAATTATTCCTATTAATTATTAAGTGAAACTGATGTTTTACAAGCAGAAGGAAATTACTCAAACTATTTGAATATTTTCTTATAATTCAATTTATTTAATAATGCTATCGTTGTATATTAATATACAAAACTAAACTGTTTTCATAAATTCTCTGTTTTATATTTTAAGAGAATCAAAATTTTTATTCTATTAGATACAAGTATTTCTATTCATGTTGACAGAATCTTAACCGGATTCTATAAGTATATTCCTATATTAGGTTCTAAATATGGAAATTCTCTTTAAAGATAAACAGTCAAAATTAATTCAAATATTTAAAAAAAGATTTGCAGTGATAATATTTTTTCTTATCACTATTATTCTAATGGATTCATTTATTTATCTTTATTTTTTGTAGTACATTAATAAACTCGATAAAAAATATTTTCAACATAAAATCAATTACCCTATATCAGTTACTACTTGGCCAAACTCAAACTTTGTAATTTTAAAATGTGATTGTATCAAATCATGATACCTTTAGTAGCTATAAATTCAAAGTACAACCGAACAAATTAACTTCGTACCTTTAATACTGAAAAATATAAATTAATTTTTTACTGAGAGAAAAAAATCTATATGTAGATGCATTATTAAAATGGAAATTATTTAATAACATTTTGAAATTATGTTACATAACAATACAATCTCATTGAATTTCTCAAATTATCAACTTATGCAAAAAAAAGTAATTTGTAATGATTTCTGTATTACGCGAATATTATAAAATTTATCCCATCGCTATTCATTCAAATAAAATTATATTTTTTCAAGTGCTAAAAACTTATAAACATATCATATAAAAAACTTGCGATTTTGAAGTTTAGAAATAACTTAAGTGTAACATGTGGAATAATTCTAATAAATTTCAACCATTCTTTGGATTCGATTCAAAATTGTGATAAAATAATTGTGGTGGCTCAAAGGGTGTTTTAAACTAAAAATTCTGGTATTTAATACTAGAAACTAACCAATATTGCTTTACAAAGATAATGACTAGCATAACTGCTACCAAATAAGCTAACAGTTACCAAGACCTTTAACAACAGGAATAGAACAGAAAAATATTTAGTCAATAATGAGGGTTGATTTCTTAGGTATTAGGAAGTTATTTGCTAATCCCAAGTACAATATGTGAAACAAAATCATGATTGATGGATATATTGCATTTGAGTTAACATTTGTAAGTAACATGAGACATTCCTAAAATAGTGTCTTTAAAAATTATATTTAACTAACATTGAGCTTTAGATTGTAAAATACTGCATTAATATTCCTCAGAAAGATTAAATATCAGTCTGTGATGAATCTTGAAGATTTTTCATTTGTTTAACTTTCAAAAATTCATAGAATATATTGATTTATTTCAATATAATCGAACAAAATAAAGAGATATAAAATCTTTCAGTATATAAATGTTTATTAAAATGTGCGTAAAAACCACAGTTCAATGCTCACCTCAAAATTTACAATGCTTACTGATG
>JAPDSC010093491.1:3509353-3581160 GCA_026290005.1 Latrodectus geometricus | reverse complement strand
TGTGTGTGTGTGTGTGTGTGTGTGTGTGTGTGTGTGTGTGTGTGTGTCACTTTAAAAAATTTGCTAATTTTCTCATGTTCTTCTGTGTATAGCTAGCATACAGTGATTTTCATCAAATTTAATATGAGATTCATAAAATGTTTCAAGATGAATGAAGAATACTAAACTATAATTAAAAATGATCTATTTAATTTTCGTTATCTGCACTTGAATATTAATATGTTGGATTTGCTAAATTAATTTTTTACCACTCTTGTTTAAATGATGCAATATTTTATTTCTTAATTTTTCAATAACTATGTAGTAAAAAACGTAAAAAATAAATATAATGTTGTGGGAAGTCCGAGAAATATAGCTAATTTTGTAAGCCTATTTTCTTTCTTTTTGAAATAGCTTGATTATAAATATTTTTACATATCCTAATTTATCAGAAATACTCATCCAGAATATTAAATAAGCTTTGATTAAGATAATTAAAAAATGTTAGCAAATTGAAACAAGATTAAGAAAATCATAAAAAGTTAGCATTTAAAACTGTTCAGGTTTGAGATTGGACTGGAATGAGCTTCTCTGGAATATGCTGAATCAACATTACGTTTTCGGAAATAGTCACAGCACATTCAATCTGTAACGCATCATCCAGTGCCTGCTTATACCATTCAACGCCTTTTACAGCAGAGAAGTCTGTCCGCAAGAATTCCATTGCTTCGTCTACCCTGGACTCAGGACTACAGACGTCACAGCCACATATGTTACGGTGAAAGAGGATGCGGATGGCAAAATGGACTGAAATTGTCTTTATCGACGAGCCTTTACTTCTTTCTGCAACACCACAGTGGTCGCATTCGAGTCTGGAGAGACCGTGGAGAAAGGATGATCAACAGAAGCTTTATGTACTGCCACACTGTTCCTGCACGGGTATTATGGTATGGGAGGTATTGGATATTACTCTCACACTCCTCCAGTACTTTAATGTTACTAAGTATTGCCGGTACTAGGTGTTGGACCTACTTGTCCTTCTTCACATTCAGAACTTGCCTACAGCCATATTTAAACAGGATAATGGGTGACCAAACGTGGCACGCATTGTCCAAAGGTTCTTCGTCAATTCTCTGATTGAATTGCTTCCCTGGCCGGCTTACTCTCCGAATCTTTCACCGATAGAAAACGTGTGGTCCATTGTTGCTCAAAGATTGACCCAGATTATATCCCCAGCTGCCATACCAGATTAACTTTGGCCACATTGTGGAATCTCTTTGGTCTGCTGTATCCCAAGGACGCATCCAAAGTCTCTCTGAATCAATGCCGAGGCGTGTGGCAGCGGTGATCTCCAACAATTTCGGCTACTCTAACTATTGATTTTGCTAATAACCACACTTCACAGAAGTCTATAAATTTAATCATTTATACTTGGTCAACATGTTATCTGCAAAATAAATTTTGTTGTGATATCTCTTGTCTTTCTTGGTGTAGCAATTGTGGGTGGCTAACAGTGAACTTAATAAAGAGTTTGTTATCAGTGATTTAATTAAGAACCTACTATAAATGTTACTGATAAAACCTTATTTGAACAGAAAACTCGATGATATATTTTATTAGTTTTTGAAGGGGTCTAAGGATAGACTTTTATAAACAGAACTTGAAAATTTCAAAGCATGAAAATTTCAATTTATGCATCATGATTGGATTAGATTTATAAAGAAAATGTTTAATGATAGAGATCACGTGTTATTAGTATACTGGTTAATTTTTTTCAGTCTTTTTTAAATGTATTAGAACTCATAAGAAATAAAAAATCAATTTGAGTAGATTCTTTTATAAAGTACACTATTTTCAGGATATAATAGCAATTTGGACCACTACTTTAACAACGTATTTCAGAATATTTATGATATTTGTGACCACTCTTTCTTCATATAACCGTTACATTTTATAAATAATTACTAAATTATGAACGATGAGCTATTGATTCATTCGCAGAAGTGTGTAACGAAAATTTATCTGCCCTAATAATAGTTAATAATATTTTGTTAAATAACATGTCTTCATTTTCAAAGTAATCCATATTTTATATAGTTCCAATAATCTCGTTTCTATTGGAGACAATATACGGGATTCCATTCGGGACGTAGTATTAAATTTGGTTATAAATTCTGAGTTTCATAACACAAAATATGAAAATGTTTACTGAAATAAGTATATTTATACTGGAATAAGTGCTATGAACAACACTTCAATTCTAAAATATAAATGCATATAAGTGATTTAACTAAACTACAAAATCTGTTACAGATAGAAATTTATAATTTTTTATTAAAAAATAAATTTTTACTGATAGAAATCATTTTGGATTTTCTTTAATGCAGAGTGAGTGAAACATTACCAGTGTTTTAATCTATTATTGACCCCTTCACAAAAAATATGCAATGAAACACGCTTTTTACTTAATTGAAGTCACAAATAATTTGTTAAATACTTCACTAAGTATTTGAAGAATGTCTATCTAAGTGTGTGCATAAGTAGAACAAGAGAAAGACAACATTTAGTGTAGAAAATAAAAATAAATAGTTTGAAATACCGAGTAAAAATTCACACTATACGATTTTAATTGCACAGCCTGGGTTTGACTCTATCAGACAAACATCTTTTACCGTACATAAAATAATTTGAAAGTTCGGCAAAAATTACATTATGCTTTGGAATTATTCATCAGGGATCATTAGAAGGACTTTTTTTTATTTTTGTTAATAAGAAACCTTGATACACCCCACCGCAGTAAAAGAGTATAAAAAATTAAATTGAAAACCATATACTGTCTACTTTATCCAGATTTCTTGCAACGAAAATTTGTTATATTCAGAAAGGTAACACTAAGTGTCGTTTTGAGAAGTTCGTCATTGTTTGATTTGACGGGAATAGGTTTCACATCTTGGACTGTGATCAATCTAAATTCCTGGCTTTAACCCTAACGACTATTGCGGAATGAGTTTGATTGTGAACTTATGCTATGTCTTCAGTCAAACCAGTGTCTGGACTTACTTATCTTCTCAAAGTTGAATGTTCTCATACAAATATTAAAATATATACCGCCGTAATCACCTCTCGTCAAATTTTTGTCCCATAATGATTTTTGTTACATATATAAATGAATAATGATAGTCAATAAACATCCTTTTTCTTCTTTTTCCGTCTCATATGTCCAATTACTTACTTGTAGATATTGTATAACATTTAAAACTAAAAAAATATGAAAATTTAGTTACAAAGTAGGTTTTTGACTAAAAATTTGCAATTGAAATATTTTTCCCGAAAAAAAATAATAAATCCAATTTTAAAACATTATAAAATGCTCTTTCGTAACACTGGAAAATATATTAAAGTATCACTATTTCATAAAGTAAAAAGATTGAAAAGTAGGGAGTAAATAGTGTTTTCTCTGAGTTTTTTTAAAAATAAATAAATTTCACATGACAATGGTCTTTGCACTTCCCGTTCTATATATAAGCAAATGTTAAAAAGTTTTGACATTTGCTTACATGTGCAACATTATCTATGATAGTGCGTTGCTTATCTAAATGTTACATATGTTTAGTCTAGCTAAAAATATCCTGATTTTAGAAATAATAAACTATAATTAAAAATCTTAAAATTTATTAGAAATCTTCAAATTAAGCAAACTGGAATAGTTACTATCCAAAAATTTTTATCTTCAAATTTGAAACTGCAATTCTTTTTTCTTACAGAATAATAAATGAGAAGCTTTTCATAATATTGAATTACAATGTATTTACCTCAAAGAACTTTACTTATCTTTATTATTTTTATTATATATGATCATTTTTGTTAACGTTAGATATTCCTTATAATAATTTTTAAAGGAAAACATTTAAAGTATTTGTTAGCATGATAAACTCATAAACATTCTTGATATTATTTATCTATACTTTTTATTCAATATTTTTACAATTTAAACAAATCTTTAATTCTTACCAATATTTGAAACCATAAAATAAACTTTAGACCATTCTAAACATTTAGAAAGATTTTTTTTATTTTTTACTCATTATAGCTTACAAAGAAATTTTTTTTCAATTTTAATTGAAATTGCTGTCCTTTTCCTTTCATCTTTTCTTTTAAGGTTGTATATTCTTTCCTTTGTTCCTTTCATACACTCATTTCCACTTCAAATAAATCCCATTCTTTGCTGGGTGCAATCATAAAAATTTTTATTTGTTTACTTTTCTATTCAATTCGAAGCTTCGCATTGTTGATCTTATTCAAGAAGCATGCATTGTACTGTTTGTATATAACCGAATTTATTTAAATAATAATAAACAACTTCAAGATGCGTTTCCGGTTAATAAGTTATTTTGTTGCAAATGTTTTTCTGTGTGTTTATGTTTTCAAATATTTATTAAACATTAAATGTGGAATACAAAGCAAAAGTGGCAGGGCATTGCAAAATGTTTTTAAATCTATTTTAAAATTAAAATCTACAATTAATTATAAACCCCAATTACTTAAAGCTTATATAAAGTGATGATGATTATTAAACAGCACTTAAAAGATTTTGCTAATTTAAGTGTTGAATGGGAAGATGTAAATTCTTAACTAAACATTTTAGCATTACCTAATGCTGAAATGTGTTTTATCAGAAAAGTTTAAGATAATATATAATTTTATTTATATTGGTATATAGCATATTCCGTTTGCAAGATGGTAATAAGGTTGAACATTTAGTAATTACAAATATGAAATTAAAGCTCTTTTTGAAAGAGATTTAAGTGAAGTATAAATATTGATATGAATAACTAAACTCTACACTGTTTCTGAATAAGAAAGTTGTAAATAAATGTTGCATTACTAATTTCATGTTAAAACATTTTATAAACACAAAAACCTTTTTGCGAGATTAAATGACTGTGCTAAGAAATCCTACTCACATAAAGTAATATTTAATTTATACATTAGTGTATAAAAATATTTCTTATATTTATTGTAAATGTTCACTCTAAATAATATGTAGGGTATAAATAATTGCTTGCTATTGAAAGAATAAGTAGAAATTTACAATGAAATTCTCTGAAATTTTTTTCATATATGCTTAAAGGAGAATTTACCTTAAATAATGAGTTGCACTGAAAGACAAATATTACTTTGTAATATATATTTGTAATATTACTTCAAATAACAAAACTACTAAGATAAATAATTACGCGTAACTAATTTTAAAATTATAAATTATGTATTATATAATTTCAAAATTAGTTAAATGTTATAAATTGTGGTATATAACAAAAACCAGTCATCTTTTAACAAATTATACAAATGCAATAACTTATTCATTCTGCTCATAAAATAATGTGCTTCCTGACACACATTTAATAATTTAGTATATGCAAAAATAAATATCCAAATGTCATTCATTCAATTGACAAGAAAATCTAATAAACGAAATGTTGCTATGGAAAATTTTAAAATGTGGTATTCAGAAAAGGAAATTTTAAAGTTCACTAAGTATTGATTATTTTCTAAAGATATCGTAAATATATATACACGGATTCGAAATGTAAATATCTTCCATTGTAATGTAGAATGTGGATTGTGTGATTTAAGTAACGTGGAATCCATTTTCATATAATAATTATAATGAAAAATGAATGATTGCGACATTTTAAAATTCAAAGTTTGCTGAAGAAAAGTTTAATATTCGACTTGGAAAACTTTCTGTGGCAAACATTCTAAAAATATATTGTCAGGCTCTGTTCCATTCAAAATTCAATGAATTGCTTTTGATCAGAGTTACAAAAATTTCAGCAAATTAGTGATAAAATAAAAATTCAAAAGTAAATAGCTTTTATAATAAAAAATAATGTTTATATTTTGCTGCAAAAAAACTGTAGATTGCAATAATTAATAGCATTTGATTGTAAATAATTCTTTTTTAACAATTATATACATTAATATTTATTTGATGGTCAATACCAAAATAAAAATCAGAAATGTATAATTAATAAGGCAACTACTATATTTACCTGATTTGTGGATAATAAAACATTGTTGGATTTCTGCTTCAAAATAATTATTTGTATCGTATGACGTATACTTTTCTTTTTTAAAGACATCATCTAACAAAAATAATTTAAATTTTTGCCGTAAAAAAATCAGACGGTTTCCACAACACATTAACATTTAGCATGAATTTTGTGCTACCTCTTAAATATTGATAAATAAAACAAAAATTTCTAGTTCATATTATGAGCTAGAAATTTAATATTAAAAGAGATGAGAGACTGTGAACTGCCCATATGTTATTACAATGAGTGTCTTCCTTTTTTCAGATTGATGTATTTACTTCAAAATAATTTCGATAGTCTCTGATAATGACGCCTCATCAATAAATAATTTATATTTCCGGAAGGATATTTGAATAGCATTTCGTAAACAGAATCCTGAAACACCACAACGTTTTCAGTAATTCATTTGTACAGAAATATGTTCTGATTTTACCAATACTATGATGTTAGAAAGTATCTATGTACTTTTTATTTTATTTCTTTAAATCTAAAATATACAAAATTATCATTAAAAATTCACTGAAATTTAATTTTTAGTCTAGTTGCTTAAGGTGTTGCATAGTTTTATTTTTACAGTAAATGTTATATAGTTGTAGAGGTGGAAATTGTTATCAAAAATTCAGCGTTCAAATGAGTTATTATTAAAATTCACACATGAGGTACCGCAAAATACTTAAATTATTATGAATTAGTAATCTCCTTGTTATAATCGTTCCAAAACTTTGATCTTTATGAGAAAGAAAGTTTTCAGTTTTTACTAAAAAGACTGTAGAACGTTATATTTATAGATATGGTGTATATATTCTATGGCGTGTTCTCTCTGGCTTGCGATAATGACCTTCAATTATTCAGTTACGAAGAGCTATCCATTAAATTATTTTTGCCTTTTAGTTCCCAATTTTAATTCAGGCTTACAGTTTTCTAGTTATTTGACTACTTGAACCTCAGCTTTGTCTATGATAAATCCAAATTTAATTAATCCTCGTGATAGAAAACTGCAATAGGTTCAAAATTGAATTAAATGAAACACTACTTTGAATTATTTCATAACCTGACCTCTTTCGTATACATGTAAGTCCAACTGGAAATTACTGAGGATTCTTATTCTTAGAAATTATAAATGTATTTAATCAAAATAGTATTAATAACAATTATGTTATCAGATGCTTGATGAATTACCTTTTAAATTTCTTTAAGATTTCTAATATCAATCTTAAAAAAAGTACAGTGATTAAAATACAAAAATAAAATTTTTACAATGAGTGAAAATAATAATAATTGAAGTAATAACATATTATAAAACATTTGCTCAAAGTTGAGTTTTGTCAACTTTCCAAATTGTTATCTCAAAAGTAAAATCAGAGTTCTCTAATATTCTTAAGAGTTAAAAATTTTACATTGAAATCCTGCGAAACGGTGAAAAGTTAGGAAGTGTTTTTAAAAATATTGCTTTCTTTAAAGTGTGCATATTGACACCAGTATTATACATTTATCTAACAAATAAGAAATTATGAATAAAATTTAAATTGTATTGAAAAATATATATTTAACTAAAATAATTTATTTTTATTTCGTTAGAATTTTATATATTTGTGTAACTCATCTTAAACAGAATTTTAGCAGAGTAATAATATCTGCAGAGGTTAATAAATGTAACAACAAATTTTTCCTTTTGAGTTAAAGCATTTCCAGTCTTAACAAATATAAATTATGTATATTAAAAACACATGGTGTGTAAGGTAAATCTATAATATCAATTGCATCCAGAGAAGATGTTGAAATCTAAAACCAATATGCAAAAATTAATTTATCAGTTTAATTTTTATGAGCATTTTTAATTTTACTTACAGTTCACAAACAGTAAATTGTTTTTAAAAATATAAAACAATTATGATTACTTTACCTTCCTTTGTAATTTTTTAACCTCCTAAAACTTCTACATATTTATATATTTTTTTAAATTGCAATTATATTAAGAGGTAGCATTTAATGTTGCACATTAGAATTAGAAAAAATGTCGAGCATAACATATGTTAAATAAATTAGGCAAAAACAAATTAGAAAGCTTTCACTCATTTACTTCTGTCTCTTTATTATTATTTTCAATGAACTTTAACATATTTAATAAAGTAATAAATACAAACTAGATTATATTTCTTTTAAATTTCAAATTAGATAATCAAGTAATTTTTATCAAAACAATTAAATAAAATACTATTCTAATTTCAAAGAAATTTTAATGACTAAAATATTAATCAACTATGTTAACAAACTACTATAAAATATTCTAAATATATTAATAAACTAGTAAAAAATATATTAACACTTTTTTCATATTCATTTGTATAATAATTTAATAGAATTTCCTGAAATATCCAATCAAATTTATAAGAATTTATATAAATCAAAATAAGCTAACATTTTGTATAATAAATAATAAGAAAACTGTACGTTACCTTATATTTGGTGATTCATCGCAAACAAAAATTCAAACCTTTCAAAATTCTTAATATAAGCAAAATATTTATTTTCACGGAAACGAATGCAAATAAAAATAAAAAAATGGCATCATTCTAAAATAACAGCAAATGATAAACCCAACAATTTAAAGTGCATGCCCAATGACAAGCGATTTTCTCTCGCTGAATTTTACAGAATTTCTCTGCCATCTTTAGAATACCCATTACAACTATTTAAAGAACAGTGATTTTTCATGTTTCTTACGTTTTTTTAACAGTGTGTAACGCATTATCCAAAGGCTTCACTTACTATTCGAGTACCATTTACAGCAGAGAGGTCTGTCCGCAAGACGTCTACCAAGATCACAGACCACCGCCAATTGTGTGAAGAAAGAACGATGTGGACTGCAGAAGGGAATGAAATTGTCTTTAATGACGAGTCACGCTTCTGTCTGCAACACTACGATGGTCTCATTCGAGTATGGAGTCACCGTGGAGACAGGATGCTAAACAGCTGCGTTATGTATCGCTACACTGGTCCTTTACCGGGTATTATGATATGGGGCGATATTGGATATCATTCTTGCACTCCTCCACTACGTATTTCCGGTACTTTTAAACAGCCAGCGCTACATCTTCAAGTTGGTGGAGCCATTTGTCCTTTACTTCAGGGCTTGCCCGCAGCCATATTTCAACAGAATATTACATGACCACACTTGTCACACCTTGTCCAAAGGTTCTTCGTCATTCGCCAGATTGAATTGCTTTCCTGTCAGACTCGCTCTCCGGATCTTTCACCAAAATTGAAACATGCTCATGGAAGCTCAACTATCGACTCAGATTATATCCCCATTTACCACACCAAATAAAAATTGAAAACGTGGGAAAGCTGTTGGTCTGCTGTACCAGAATACATTCAAGAATTTTTAATCAATTCCGAGGCATGTGGCAGCGGTGATCTCCAACAATGTTGGCTACTTTGGCTACTGATTTTGGCAGGAACCACTCTTCACAGAAGTCTATAATTTCAATCAATTGATACTTAATCAACATGTCATCTAAAAAATATATTTTTATGTGATATCTTTTGTCTTTCTTTGTGTTGCAGTTTGATTAACCAGCACTGTGCATTATTAAAATTATTGCAATGAAATGAGATTTTCTTACAATCAATTGTAAGCAATTGGTGTCATTAGAGTATTCGTATCATAAAAATTTTTTAACAGAAAACGCTGCACACCTTAAATTTTAATAATCATGAAGTATGCAAACTATATGAGACTATGAAGCCAGATTATCAGAAAAAAACTAAATAAGTACAAGATGTCACGTATTTGGAAGAGTGGGGCGTTTGCTGTTACATCTCAATAACATGAAACCATCAACACTGCACGAGTATGTCAGTCTCACTCTCAGCATTGATTGTTTCTTTTCTGAATGCAATATGTCTTAGCTATCATCAATTATTATACTACATATATGTCGAAAATCATGATCATAAAGTAGACATGATTTGCAACTAAATTGCAAATAGTAGAAGGAAAACCATGAAATATTATATTCTTGGCACTATTAACTATTTCCAAGATATAATATCAAGATCTTTTAGTTTCAACTAACATTCCGTATATAACGTTTGTTAAATAATACTTTGTGATCATAATCATGTAAATAAATTTTAATATAACTTATATAAATGCATAAAAAAAACTATGACGAAATGATCAAGAGCATTTTTATGTGATATGGAATTATAGATGTTTGTTTATTGCTGTACCATGACTATTTTGATAATTTATTGTATAAGAACAACAGAACTAATTGAATTTATATTTAAAGTTATGCATGTAAAACTAGAAATAATTATCAAAAAAATATCACACATGAATGAGAAATTTCAATGGAACAATGCTTCTTTGAAATATATTAAAAACTCAGATATACAGAAATAGAGTTTTAATATAATTGAATTTCACCAAATATGCATATAAAATATTATTTTTGTTAAAAGGCTTAGTGAAAAATTCTGCAAAGATACAATAATAGAATAATTTGTATAATATGTACACCAAACAGGTTTAATTAAAATAATAATATTAATATAAGAGTGAATTGAGAAATAAAATTTGTGCGTCACTTTTCTCGTAATTATGGTTACGTCAAACATGTTTTGACTTCTCTAAGTAAGAGAATGATGCAAATAGAATTCTGGAAAATAGTTCTTTTTTTTTTAAGAAACCGTGGCTAACGAAATATCTCAAAACATACACTCCAGTTAATAAGCTTCACATTATGATGGCAGAGGATTTTTAAAAAAACATATAATTACTGTTCAGTTCCACGCAAAAATGAATTCATTAGTTATAGTTACATAAAACTATAGAGTGGATGAAGCGATTTTGGAATCTTCAAACGAACATAAACAGGCTTGCTACGAAAAACAATATCGAGAATAATTCCTTTATCATTTTATTGTAGTGTTCCTTAATAGTTTTATTTATAAAACAATTGTCAATACTTTTAATTCATTTCATTTTTTTCCAATTCAGTGAAATTACAATTATTCCCGTAATCCATTTTTATATAGTTGTAGGTAATTACTTGAAACGAAAGTCAATATGGTTATTTTTACCTCTGCTATCGCATTGGTTTCTCTTACTATTGGCTAAAATGTCATACAATCTTTCAGGCTTGTGTGTTTTTTTCATTTCCTCATTCACTTGATAACCATTATTTTCTCTCCTACTTATATCAAGTTATAACCTAGCATATCATGAGATGTTGGTGGAAATATATTATAAACTTTAAATTACACTTACTTCTATATATTAAGAACGGAGTTGTAAAATTGAAAAAGATAACGACTTCTTCATTTATTGACATAAAAAGGTAAGAAAGTGCTAAATATGCTTTTTCAAAAAGCGAAATAAGAATTATATGAAAAGATGTAATTAATATTAAATTTACATATAATATTGTATAATGTAATATTGTTTGGTCATAAATGTTAATAACTTCTTGATGATTGATAAAAAAAAAATAAAGAAAGCATTAAAAATCAATAAAAATGAGTCTTATCTGAAGCAAAGTTTGCAGATATTGATCATATTTTTATACGAATACTGATTGGTCAATTACCACGTAATAAAATAATTACTATTCCTCAATAAAGCAATTTCAAAAATTGGGGAATTAATTTGTTAGGATTGAGAAACGTGTACCCTCTGCATAGCTAAAAACATGTTAAGCATTTTCATTACGATTCAGAGCAGACGAGTACACGAGTAATTCTCTATGAGCAGAAAAAATTATTCTTGTATTCGAATGACCTAAATCTCATGAATTCCCTTCGTTTTTTTTAGTAGTAGACAAATATACATACAACTGTATATAAACGATTATCGTTATAAATTAAAATGAAAGAAGAAATAACTTACATAGGTCTATAACCTTACAAATATGTTTAGGAGATCATCTGGAAACGTGCAGCAGTCAAAAGCAGTTTTAGCTGTAAATATATAATTTGATGTGATATTTTAAATCAATTCCAGTCAGACAGTAATCCTTCCAACCAGTTCTAGCCTGAAATGCTTGAGGATTTTCTAAAAAAGATTACGTTGCCTTGATCGTAGGTTACAAAATGACTATTTACGCAACTTAGATACAATCAACAATTATGTAAAGTTAAAAACACCATTTTGTTGGGTTTTTTTCAGTATTGAATAAATAGGGGATATTAAATTAATCAATCAAAAATTTATAATTCAATACTCTTTAGAATTCTGCACCTATTAGTAATAAATCCATCTTATCAATGCCCACTGCAGTTGTAAATCTGATCCATATAAAGATCTACCTTCTATTCTGCATCCTTACAAAAGCATTACATCCATCATCCTCGTGGGCCATATCTCTTGGCAAATGTAGGTCTTTAGATAATAGTTTGACACGTTTGAAATTGTTTCCATGGTTAAGAAATGATGAATTATGAATGGCAAAGTCTATAACTAGTTGTTCTGCTTTAAAGAGTCCGACAGCAAGGCAAAAGCTATAAAAATACACTTGTTTTGAAAACAAATTCTATTAAACTTTTAAATATTTTTCAAAAACGAATTCTATTAAATTTCTCTATTATTACATACTTCTCCAACAAACTTTCATGCAGAGATGTTTATATATGATGGATTTTCTTATTATACTTCATGATGAAACATCGTAATTGGCTGCTTACATAACGCATTAGCAAATTTCCATCTAACACTGTATAGGATTGAAACCTACTCTACTTAAATTGGTTTTCAAAAATCAATATATTCTTTTATATAATTTTGAAGTAAAAAATTATGTAATACTACATATTTCAATTTTAAAAAACCATATGGACATTTGATACGCATTATATGAGATATAAGCTCTTTATTTTTATAAGAAACATCTGACGACAAAAAATATGTGAGCTATGCTTGCAGAAAAATGGTATTTGTTATGACTCAGCCGTGCCCTAAAATCATATACGTAAACAATCTCTTTTTTTTTAATTTATTCAGATAAATATCTTTATCAATCCAAATTTAATAAGCCAATTTTAATTTAATGGAATTGGCACAGAATAATATAAAAGAAAATTAGTTTCCCTCAAGTGCTTGGGAAACATAATTGAAATGAAATAAAGACATGAATATTGTTATCATTAATAATTGTGCAATTATAATTTTTTCAATTTGTAAATTTCTTCTTTTAATATAGAGATATATTAATAATGACGATGTACCATAATTAGAAAACATAAGTAAATCATTATTCAATTTACTCAAACCTCCTTTCAATATAAGAATAATGAATGAAAAAATTATCTATTAGGAAACAAAAAATGTTTAAATGAATAATTAAGGTAATTAAGAAAATTTTAGCCATACAGTATAATGAAGGAAACTCATTTTTAGATTTCTTTATTTGTTTCTCGTTTAATAAAATTAAAAGCTATTCAAATATTAAGTATTTTTGTTTTCAACAGAGGATTTGTAAGCTATTCGTTAATTATGTATTAAATTAATGAATATTTTAATTATTAATTATATATTAAAATTATGTTTATTGTAAGCAATTGAAATCATGTTAATTAAATGAAAAAATGTAAGGTAAAAGGCTTGTACTTTCACAAAATGTAATCAAAATATTAATAAAATTTTAACTGAAGAAGCATTCATATAAAAAATTATTTTACATGTTTCCTAGTTTGATAAATAAGCCAAAAGGAGCAAAATAATTTTAAAACATTCAAAGTCATTAATATTTACATAATTCGCCTATTGAAAATTTCTAAAAATACATAATTAATGTAAATAAATTTTTCAGACATCTCTTACTCTATTAAAATTGACTTATCTAAAATTTTACTTATTACTTCAATTAATCTAACAGTAAAACACAGATACTATTTAATGATTTATATAACCCAATATAAATACTATAGGAATGCATAATATATTTAAAGATTTATAAATACAATACAGTTGAATAACTCCTTAAAGAATAGTAATTTCAGGATTTCCTGAATTAACTTTTATAGGAATTTACTTTTATAGTATATGTTTCCAGACAAACTGAAGTAATTAAGTAATAAAAGCAATTTATTTCTTTAGTAATAAACTTTTTTTTGATATACTACACACATCAGTAGTGTTCATTTCAGTTTATTTATCTTACGGCTTATACATTTTTAGATAAATTCCATGCGAAGAATATAATGACCCATTACATTTTGCTACCATACATGGTTTTATTATCCTTGAGTAAGAGAACATCAAACAATAATAATCTTTTCTAAAAGATATGTGAAACATTATAGAATTGTACTATAATAATATTTAAGCCTTTTATTGATGAGTTAGATATAGTAATATTGAATTATTATTGTTATGTGTGACAATAGTGAATGATTATTGTTATGTGTTCATAGATCTAAGAAAAATTTCGAAAATTATAATTTTCTGGAAATTTTGAAAAATATATAGTTCATCCTTATAAATAAAATATCGCATAAATATATAGTGTGTATTAACGTAAATTATATAATAATAATTTTTAATTTTTAAATAATGTATTTATCAATCTTGTGGTTTTATATTTCGAAATACGACATGCTGAATTCGCAATTTTATAAAATCGCTTTTTTTAATATAATGAAATCTGTGAATGTGTCCCAATTTTTGTCCGTCTCTTTCACTTATGTTTCGTAACTGTGCAAGTTACAAAAGTAATATGTCCAACCAACAGTTACAAATGAAAATGATTTTAGCAAATTGAATCGCACATTTCAAAGTTAAATACTTTTAGTTATTTTTAAAGTATATCCTTACTTTCTCTAGAAAGCCAATACATCAGTTGTTGGTACCCGTTATGCTTTCTAAAAAGTTTTTTATGCTATTCTCTTGTCCTCTTTAGATGTTTCAACAATTCAATGGAAACAAAACAAATGCGTTCTTTTTTTAAATGAGACATATGAATTAAAATTGTGCAACACAAAGTTATGATAAAGAGGTAAATAATAAAACGTAGTAACAACCTATAATACACCAAATCTATTCTATCATAGTAATTTGGCTAAATATAATGTACGTTTGATTTCAATAAGTGTCCATTTCTTACTAAGTCGTAATATCGAGTCTGTGGATGTGGCCTTAAAATTTTCTTCAGGATTTTATAGTTCTCCTTTTCTTATTTTCTAAAAATTTAAAAAATTATGCATATATGTTTGAATATAGCTTTGAATAAACTAATGTTTTTTTTTTTTTTTTTTTTTTGAAAAATTAGACTTTGCGGTAAGACATTATGTAAATTTTATAAAATCACGTACTTCTACTCCGGCACTATTGTGTTTGTCATAATACTTCAAATATATTTAATTTCAGGCTTAAAATTGAAATTTTTAAATTTGAAGTACATCAGCTAATTATTTTAAATATTGTAATAAATTTATTAGTTTTTGGTAAAACTAAGAAATTTTTAATTCGAAACATATTTTTGAATTCAAAAATGTAGATATTAATCTAATAATAATTAAAATTATCGTTTTAACATTTATAATTCTATTAAGGGTATAAAATTTAAGACAATATATGCGAAGTATAATGATCATAACATGCATTTAAAAAGTATATTTTTAAATAAAAATAAAATGGAGCAGATAAGTAAATAAAAATTATTTCAACTGTGTGTATATTCCTTATTTACTTCATAAAAATAATTTAATCGATAATAGAAGTAAGTATTGAAATCCGTGGATTAATAACGTTTGAAACTTTATTTATCAATATTTATTTAATTATGATTTTAGTGATTTACAAAATAACTTTTTAAATACGGATATTTTACATAATTAATAGCGCTAAAATACGCAAAAACAAAATTGTTGTCATTAAAATTAAATTTATATGTTTTTATCCATTTTGTTGTATTTGCTAATTAAAAAATATTTATATTTTTTCTTTTACAAAATTCATAATTTTTTTCATAATTTTTATTTGATTTATAAAAAGCTGTGCTTCTAAAAATTATAAATTTAACGAAGGGATAAAACGATAATTTGTGTAAAACTGTTTATAACTATAAGGCATATAAAATTTAATTTAGAACCCCACAACAAAAACATTTTATTCACTTCTGATATGTAAAACAAAGGAATTTAATTAACAGTTGCCTGAACATGAAAACAATTTTTCAACTTGAAACAAATTATTCTGTTGCTATTGTTTCACGTATTTTTATATAAAGGCCACTTTAATTTTGATTAAACAAAAATATTCTATCGAAATGAAATTTTTAAGTTTATTTGATATATATATATATTCTTTTACTCATGTAAAATGTCTTAATCCTTACATCACAGTTGACATAAAATAAAATGTCTTATGATTTTCATTGTTTAATAAATAAATTAATATAAAATATATTTTAAGCAATTTGTTTTAAAATTAGATTTTTATAATAAGATGCTACAATTTTAAAACTATCTAATGGATAATTAAAAATCTCAATGAATTTTTTATCTTGTTTTTGAAAAGTGTATACTTATAATTACAATAATATACTTCAACAAATTATTATTAACTACAAAACTAAACTTTATTAATTAGTGTCGAAATAAGTAAGAACAAGTTTTTATTAAAACTTTTTCTCGCTTTTTCTGGTTTTAACTTCAAATTTTAATTTCACTTTTTATAAACCCCTGAATATTTTACTTTTTGTGTTTAAATTTATTCTTTTTGTAGTAGTTTAAAATATTTTCCAATTTTAAAACTCCTCTGATTTATGCTTTTCTAATTTCAATTAATCAATTAATTTAAAAATAAGTTATGATTTACTCTTAATCAAAACTTTATATATATATATATATATATATATATATATATATATATATATATATATAAATTTTATGAATAAATAAAAACATAACATCTCCAAGATGCAAAAACATGAAAAAGCGAATGAATCTTTCCAAAAAAAATACAAAAAATATAAATAATCCTTATTAAAATTTGGTTTGAGCACAATTAGATAAAAGAATAAAACGTACATGTGGCAAGAGACTCATAAAAAACGACCAGTCTATTAATAAGAATCTGATTATTTTCTCGACACTATTATTTAGATCCTGCCCATGCTTTGTATAAGGTTGTCAATGAGCTGTTGAAGCACAGTTGTCCATTTCTTTTGTATTTTCAACTCGTTAGTCATAACTGGCATCTATCGACAAGTCTTCCTAGCATGCCCCACACGTGTTCGGTTTAATTTAATCCTAGGAATGTGCTCGTCAATCGATGAATTGAATATCTATTTCAATAGCTTCTTTATAGCATTGGTATAATCAATTAATGCATTGCCGTTAACGAAAAGAATCTACTATCAAATCTGAAAAGAATCATTTACTAAAAATATCCTCTGTATAATAATATGCTCCGGGCATTAGATCGCTTTCTAAGATTTGAATGTTAATAAGAGGAATAAGCATGGTAACTTACCAAACGAAAACATTGACATCTCCTACCATGCTTCCTCATTTCATCTTGAAAAGTTATTTACTTTCACTCTCCTTGTGAATATATGTCTAAAATCGGTAATTAGATTAAATTTGCTTCCATCCATAACGAATAGTTGGCTTCATATCTGATATTTACCAATAAAATGCGATATCAGTATTCTAGTAATCTGTACATGCATTTGCCGATTTCTCCTATTACCCACTGTCTGTTCTTTCTTACCAACAGAATCATAAACTAATCATCCGCTGTAACAGTTGCTGAGGGATGATCACTAATTCTGACTACTCTGCATGGTTTTTCTTGCTTATAGACTCGTACACCGACCATCGAGCATTATGAACGCGACTATTACTAAGCACAATGGCAAGTAGATGACCATTATTAAGAGCTTTCAAGGAGTTGAAAATATTATTTTAAGATAGTTTTCATTAGAAATATGTATGAAAACACTTTAATGATAATTAAAAAAAATCAATGAGAAAAATTAAATTTGAAATTAGTGAAAAATTCTCAATATGGGTAAAAATAATTTATACTAATAATATGTTAAAGAAATTTTTTTAGAACTAGTATTTGAAATGTTACTGACTTGTTATTTTCCATGGACCTAAATCAATCGTTTGAATACCATTAAAAGAAAATCCGTGTTTATTTCAGAAGGTACATAAAAATGAAACCACACCACATTTTTATCCTTAAAATCAATTGATCATTGCCATGAAAAAAGCCTATCAATATTTTATAAATCCATCTGTATTTCAATTACATATTTTACTAATTATATCATGTAATATTTAAACTTTAATCCTACAGTGACTTTAATCCTACAGTGCTTTTCATATTTTATTCTTTCATTTCATCCTTATCAAAATCTAGTTTTCTTTCAAAAAATATTGTTTGAATTCAATTTTAAGTTTAATTTTCTACAGTTTAGTAAAAACATCTAATGAAATTCAAAACGCTTCTGACTTACATATTTTCAATGAATTGCTGACAGTTAATGAATTTACTGAATGCATCAGTTTTGCATACGAGTCCTAGAAGTAAAACAATTTCCTATCTTTGTCATTTCAATATTATGATGACAAAGATAGGAAGTTGTTTTTGGTTTTACAACATTGATTATGAATCAATTGTTATAAAATGTTTTCTTATATGAAGATATTAAAAAAAGATCTAGCAGTAGAAATTTGTGTTCATTTTTTATTAAAAATGTTTGAATAGCAAAATATAAAATTATCAAGAATTATTTGATATAATCTATCTGTGATTCACTTGAACAAAATATTTTGTATTTTTAAATCATTCATCAGATCAATAGATACCGGAGATTACGCTTTATTTAAAATCTATCATATTTGCCATAATAAATCAAAATGCTTAAGAATGTGTCAGTAATATTGCTTTATTTTAATTAAGAATTATACTAATATTTAATGTTAAATTCACGTATTTATCTTTCGAATTATAATGATATACTAGGTAATAATGAATGAGATTTATTTTTATGAACTTTAAATGGTTCCTTTTAATGATATAGCACTTTTAATTAAATAAAATAGTTTAGTTTTTGTGTCTAAAATCATTTATAAAATGCTTGGCATAATAATCTACCATGAAGATTAAAATGAGAATCAATTTATAGAGCAGAAATACGAAAACTGGAAACTTCAATCTGCACACTCGTAAAATAAGAGTCAAATCGCTTTTCATTTAATAATGAGGATTTAAATTTTTTCTTCAAAATTATAATTTATGATAAAGGATAATTACGAAATATAATATTTGTATATCATAAAATCCAATAATATTAAAATCTTAATGTTAGTAAAGCTTTCAGTACATTTCATGCAGTCTTCGAGTCTATAAAGGATGAAAGATATAGAAAATAATTAAAACTTGTTTTCGTTATAAAGAGATATCAAGAAAAACTCATTTTTAAAATTGCTTAATCATATCCACACGATTTCTTAGGTTGTCTCAATAAAATTAGACGATGATGTTCTTAACCTTTAAGTTTTATTCATTTTTATCAAAGTCATTATTAATTATATTAAAAAATTGAGGATACTTTTAATAAATTCACATTGTAAAATGGATCGTTATTACTTATTATCTTGAAATTCGTAAAACAAAAATATTTAATAATTTCTGTTAGTTGATTTTGAATGAATTTTGATAACATGTTTCATAAATATATAACAATAAATTAAAATTAATTTTATGACAGGAAATGCTCAATTAATTGAATATTCCAATAGTTTTTAAATTTCTCACAGAATAGAGGAATGTAATATATGCTAATTAGAAAAAATGTATTTAAAATAATCTACCACATATGTTTCTTTTCAAATTATTCCCCAAAAACAGTTATGCATGATAAATTTTTATAATATTTCCTGTAGGAGTTTTATGCTCTGAGAAAGTAAATAATTTCAAATAATATGTGAATGAGTTTTATTGACAGAAATAATATTTAAATATTCTTATCTTTTAACATATTGTCCTATAAGAGCTATTGTAATTTATAGCAAACAATATGTATATCCTAATTCCAAAAACAGATTAAACAAATTTTATTTGAAGCAGAATATGATAAAAATATTAGATGAACAATTTTGATAACACTGTCAGCTGGTGTACTCAGTAATCAATACATTTTTTGGTTTGAGCGCTATTTATTGGAACTATTGACAGAGACTATTGGAATCCAGTTTCGTTACTTGGTCATCCATCAGAAGCACCCAAATAATCCATTGTTGCTTTGAAACAATTGTTTTTCTAGGATGATAAATGGTCATATAAAAAATAAAGAAGTTTTCTTCTCCCTTTTACAATTGAAAACCGTGTTTATTCAGTAAAAATATTAAATCAAGAAAAAATATCAACTTTTTAAACTAAAAGAAAACGCTTTTTTTTATTTGATTCTCATAAAAGCTGTTTCATGTACAGTAATTGATCGAGACATAAAATAAAATTGTTATTGCCCACAAACAGCAAGAAACTTTTTCAAAATTTTAATCGGTAAATTTTTGATTTCGTTAATTGGTTCAATTAAAACAAATTAAAAATGCATTAATTTTATAGGTTTGCTCTAAAAATTCACGTTTTTACTTAAAATAGATTTTGCTTAATCTCAATGTAAGAATATTGATAAAATAATGTGAAAAATATAAGCTTATTAATATACTGAAATATTAAATATGATAATCCTTCATATTAATAAATTTTGAGAAACTTTATTATTTACTAAGAATTTTAGTTCAATAGGGAGAATTCCTTTTATGAATGCATTTTCTTGGAGTAGATAGTTAAGAGAATATTTTATACTGATTTGAATTATTCACATACCATGTATTCGTGCTTACATGCCATGACAGCAAGATAAAGTGATTTCATGCCTTATTCAGCCAATTTCATCTAAGGAATATTTGCAGGGGATATCTTATTAAAATGATAAGCATATTTTTGTCAAAGTTTGTACTTCTATTGGGGTTTCAATTTCCAACTCCGAATGTAATTTGAATTGTTTAATTAATATTCTTACTTTATTGATTGCAATTTAGTACAAAAATCATTTTTTTATAATCATTAAATTTTATATTTGCGATATATCAAGTACTATGTTTTATTATGCGTACATTTAATATAATCGTAAGTCATGAGAAGTGAATAAATGGCAATGTTAAGGAAAATTTGCTTTATCAAAGAATTTACTCGAATAATGTAAAGGCAAAATACAATCTTATACAGTTAAAATAAATAAACGAATAAAGTGCATATAGCATGGTGACTAAAAGCATATAACAGACGTAGTTTTTCAAATATATAATATGTATACCCTAGTAGATTTATCATATCATTGGCAAATTTGCAATTATGGTAGATGTAAGAAAATGATGGCTAAAATAAGGATTTCAAATTCAAGCAAATACGATAGTATATGTATCAAATTATCAATTACTTTGTTGGATATGAGAAAGAAACTAAAAGAACAAGCAAAAAAAATGATACTTATATTTAATTATGAACATAATGATTACAATCTATGAAAAAGGATTGATTCGTTAAAAAGACGTATAATTTTGTATACGAAATTTTTTCATTCAAAATAAAACAGATTTTTTAAGACAGTTCTTGAGTCAAAATAAAACAAAAATGCTTAAATTTTCTTTTTTAAAAAACATTTTTGGAACCAAAGAAAAATTATTTTAATGAATATAAGGATTTTTTCTTTGAAATTTTTAACATATATTTTATTATTATAGTAAATTGTATTTATAATTGTTGCTTATACAAAATTGTTTTTATGTAAAGATTTATATATATTTAAAATCAATCGAAAACGGAAAAAACATTGTATCTAAATAATTTTCAATTATTTATTACATACATTTTCTGAGACAATAGACAAAAATTTTAAATAAATATGGAAACAATTTTATTTGATTTTTAGAATAATTTTGATTACAAATTATTAGCTTAATAAAATTTTTATCATTATCGTATAAATTACATATGGAAAATTTAATAAAATAATTTATTGTTAATGAAATATGGAATAGATGTGAAAAAGACAATTAAAAATTGCACATGTTGAATAACTTTGTAGGGTAGTTTTTTTTTATTAAAAAGCGCAGTTTTTATACTGTAAAATATTTTTCCAATTACTTGAAAACTTGTCATATATTCCTATTGTTTACATCCCTATTTTTTATTATTTAATTCAAAATAGGAATATGCATTTCAGTTTTCAATTAATTTTAAAACTATCTTAGAATTTTACAGTGAATATTTAAAAACAAAACATGTAAGAACTTATCTATAGTTATTATGTTTAAGTTCTGCCCTATTTTGATAAAATTTATGGTATAGAAAGGAAGAAAAAGTTTGCTGATAAATTGAAAGTGCTATCTTGCAAAACATTACTCTTAATTATATGAGAAAAATATTCATTTAAAAATTTACTCATCTAAAAGATATTTTCTGTTGACATTTCATTACTTGTCTTTCTACAAATTAAATGTTTTAGAAAGTAAATTTGAACCATTCGTTAAAGTAAGACTAAACTATAGTTATTATATTTTGCTTTTAAGAGGAAATGAAAGCTTATAGCAACAAATTAAAATTATAAGATCACTTTAAAAAGTAAATATTCCAAATTTAAGTTTTAAATCAACAAATTTATGTTAAAGTTAAACGCAAAAGAAGCCCCAAAATATTCAATTATAAGTTTCAAATGCCTTAATCTTAAATACGATAAAGGCGATATAACTTTCAAAAATATAGGAGTACAAGAATAATTGCAAGTATGCGCTAAATTATTTAGAGACTTTGTAGTAATTGTTCCCAAAGAAACATTAGGAAAACTTATTTTTCTAACGATACTACTCTTTCAAAATAAGTCAATACCGTCTAATGTTCTGCTAATGTTCAACAAATGGTGATGATTAATAAATCGAAGAGCAGACTAAACAAAAATGATTTAAGTTAGTAGCTTTTGCTCTATGAGATTAACTACTATCATCTTAAGATAAAAAAAAATTATAACCATTATCTACGACACCATGAACATTAGACTGACATCTAAAACATACAAAGAGAAGGGAGAAGTTCGGAATTTCTATGAGGGAAATAATAGAATCATAATGATCAATGAGAAAGCCTTTGCCACTTCACAATCTAAAAACGTATTGATTGATTGCAACTTTAGGGAGGCTTTTAGTGTTATTACACTCTAAAAATTCATCGTAAAAGTCAATAAAATATTTTAAATAAATTATAGACTGCAATTCCTTGCAAAACTGCACTAAAATCATTTAAGATTTCTATTTTCGACATTATCTTTGAACTACTTCAATCAAATTATATTAAACGTAGAGTTTTCAGTGCTTTTAGCAAAATTTAAGAAGCCAAATTTAAATTAGTATTTTAATCAAATAATTAGAAGGAAGCTAAAATTTTAGAAAATAATTTGAATCACATTAAATTTTTATCATATGAAATAATTTGATATAATTTATCTTAAATTATATACATTCAGTATAAAAAAATACCCATTTAAATAAATAATAATCTTCATTAAAAACATTTCAAAATTCATAATAATCTCTTTTGAAAATTCAGATCACAACAGTCCTATAAAAAATATTTCTGCAGAAATTCTTAGTGATTTTTTAAAATTATTTCTTAAAAGAAATAAGGAATTCAACACCTCAGATTGGCACCACCTCAAATTTCATATACGCTTATCCTTATTGATACTGATTATAGATATGTATATTTAGGAATAATACTCTAGTGTATATAGGTTTAAATGATAGAAAAATAACAAATTTTATATGAATCATGGTATCTCATGAAAAGGATTAGCTTTGTATCCAATCAAGAAAATAATTGTCAGCTTTTTTACACATATCTTTTAAATATTTTTTTTTAATTTTATTTATTGAAAAATACTTTAGTGAAATAAACAATGTAATCTTAAAGCGTAATTCCATTAGTTTTAAAGAGAAAATCAGACAAAAAAAATTGCTTCAAATTTCTTGATAGTCTCGAATGTGATTGGCGTGATGCCAGGAAATAAGCTTCCAAACTAAGTACTTACAGACTTATGGAACTCATTACGGATACTATCATTATTTAAGTTCAATAAAAAGAAATGACATAATTTCTTCTTACCTTCATCTTTTTCTTTGTTTTCCCATTCACAAAATTCAACCTAGTCCTATTCATTTATTAGTTCTTTAGTTCCTATCCTAAATCGTTATTGTGTTGTTTGTGTTCTTCTACTGAACTCCTATCACATATTCTTATAGATAATTTTAGATTTCTATTTATTACTGAGAATGAATGCTTCAAAATACTAACCAACAAGCATTTTTACGTCTTCTGTTGAATACTTATAATAATTCGGGGAACTTGATGACAAACATCGAGAGAAAATCTTACACAGAAAAAAAATGCTCAATTATTTAAAATATCTTTACCAGTTTTAGTAAAATTGCTTTAGAAATTGAAACAAAGAATAATAAATAACTTGCGATGTATAATAGGAAATTTTCGCTAGAATACATTTAATTCTTTTCAAACATCCCCACAATGAAGCTATTAAAAGACATCTTCCACCACATCCATTAAAAACAAAAAGTGCTATGTAATGATTACAATAGTAACTGTGTTATAGTAAATTACAACTCAAACATTACTATTGTGATAGTGATTTCATCATATTATAAATTGTATCAATAGATTTAATGGAAATATGATTATTTTGCCTAATTACATGCATACTAATTAGTTATATTATTTCCGTTATACACATTTTTTCATCATTTTTAGTTCCTTTTTCTTGATCTGAAATTTTATTTAAGTTATCTTTGAAAATTCACTATAGACAAATAAATAATTTGGAAAAAAAGCTCATTTTTTTACCTTTCTATACTGGAAGGTCACTTCTTATTTTCTTTACAAAAATATACTATTTTATTAGGACATTTGTCAATTATCTTAGAAAATATCCAAGTTTTTTCTAGAAATTTTATTAACTTTGTAATCTCATAAATTTTAAGAAAAATTTATTAATGATCATTTTCAGGCAGTCAATAATGAATTAAATTAAAAAATACAAATATTTTGGTTCTATCTATATCATGGCTTTCTTGTAATAAATTAAAGAAGCTGGCATTGTTATAGTCTGAGAGCAGCTTTTTGTGAAAGAATAGCATGAGTATTTATGAAATTCGAAAAATTTCTAAAGGTTAAATTGGTTTTAGAATATAACACACAGAAATATTAACTAAATTTAAGATGATTTCCAAAACATATGTCAATTTAGCAGAAACATGATGCGAAAGGAAAGAAACTTATCTGAGCAATTTTTACACACAAGAATGACATTTGTACGAAGAAACCATTATTATATACGTGGTACGATGAATAATATTTCTCCTTATTTTAATTAGTAATTAATGATATAGTGCTATTTTTAAGAAAATTAGTCGAATTTCGTCAAATTTCCTAATGCTATCTATCTCGAAATTAGGTATATACCTGTATCTTTCACACAATAATTGGATGATTAAGGTTTCTTCTGAAAATAGGATACTTCAAATTAATTGAAAACAATGTTCATAAAATCAACTTTTCAGTTAAAAAAATTTTTTGATACACAAGTATGAGAAACTGCATTAATTCACAATTTAAATTTCAAATTTAAGAGATAAAAGAAAGAAAGTTCAACATAATTGAATTTGAACATGGTTACTTCATTAGTTGTTACTATAATGTAAAATCTCTTTACGATTTTAGACACCTTTAAAATTACCTCACTGTACCGTAAATTACCACTGATCAGAATAAATGTTCTTAAGTTATTTTTGTGAAATAAAACATAACAATATTATAGTCAAGAAGACGGAAAATTTAAAATAATTCAGTGAGTTGTAAGCTTCTGGAAAATTATTGAGAGGAATTTGATGAAGCATATGTAAAGAGCTTCAACTCAATGAATTTCATTACAACTTGTAAACAATGTATTTTCTTTTTTAAATTAGCAAAATGTGTGTGCGTGTGTAACAGACGTGATGATGATGGTGTAACTAAAATTCGTACAAAAGGAGTAAAAATTGTAACTTGAAGTGAAGATTTAAAATTCTTTGGAGAGGCGAATCAAATTACTAATTTGAAAAGTCAGTTCTGTCTGTACGAGGTAAACAGAGAAACAATTGTGTATTATTAAATAATATCACAACGTATGTTTGAAGTGAGCAAGAAGTCAGAATAGATTTTTACAGATGTCTAGTGATATTCATGAAAGTGTGATATAATTTGAATTATGAAAATAAAATATTTTTTGCAGGATGTTTTCAATTTATATAATAAAGTTTCTGGAATGTTCTACTTTACTTTAATCCAGATATTTTCTACCATGAAAAGAAGAGATGACTGGAAATAAGTTTGCTAATATGGATGTTCTAGATTGATTTGCTTTAACCTCTGGATTGCACGAGTGTTAGTTCACAAAACTGACATATTAAATATTAATGCATAACTTTAGAAAAGAAACGAAATTATAAGCTATAAGTTAACAAAAGGAATTCACGTAGTTTCGCTAACGTTGATAGAGTAACTGGCAGAGTCGGTTTTTAATACAAAAATAAGAACAATAATTCATAATAATTTCATAATTCAAATAATTCATAATTATTTCCGTGCAAGTAATTCAGCCATATTTTATTAAAGATATATATCTAAAAATATTAAGTATATGTATGCATAGGTATGTATATGCATTTAATTATGAATATACGTATGTATTACCACTAAATTGTAGATACCAGTTCAGTTATTCTATAAATTCTCAATCTTAATTCCCAGATGAACTCGAAAATAAATTATAGTACCCAAGTTTAATTATTTAATTATTCTGGTTTCATTTCTCATATTTTGATAATCTGCAGACAATCTAGATCTTCACATTACTAACAAGGCACTCATTAAATTCAAAATAAGATCTTCATTACAGTAAAAATACTTGTTCTGTACGTCACTAATGTATATACATTCACTTTTCAATAATTAAAGAAACAAAAAATATTATTTGATACTTAAAAAATTAATAAAATTAACCTTTCAACATTCATACTTTGAATATTAGAGAAACAGAAGTTGTTAATAAGTACATTACTCAGATAAAACGCAAAAAATCTTGATGATAAACGCACTGCAAATCAGTCAATTTGCAGATTTATTAAATAATGGGCCCAATAAAGGTATTCGAACTTTAGTGGTAATACATATGTGTAGAAGATATGCATCTTAAATTTACTTACATTCATATGTATATATATATATATATATATATATATATTAACATATTTATATAAGTTGAAAATCTATGCCATCTATGCAAATTAATTTTAAAAATGCATCACAACGGAATTATTTTAATTGCATTAATTCAATTCTTCATAGTAATTATTAAATGATATAAATATTTGATTGTAGATTTCTACAAATGATACCTTATTTTCAGCTTTTTAAATTAATTAGTGTCTAAATGTATTAAAAGTACACATAACTTAATAATTTTTATACTAAATATATAATGCTTGTAAAAAATTATATTATTTTAGTAACCACAAAAAAACTCTAAATTTCTAAGTGAAGATTAAGTGTCTTGCGTTCTTCATTTATGATATTACTAACTTCAAACTTACTACCAATTAAATAACTTAATGTTCATTTTTTTTACTTTTCAGATGATTCATTGGCATAAAGTTTCTCATTCTCATAATTTGCTTCAAAAAAGGGTATAAAAAAGAATATTATGAAAGATTAAGTAAAACTTCTTTTAAAAAAGCTTACTTTGATATTTGGTGAACAAGCTAAATGTAAACTAATCATAAAAAATAAAATAAGTGCTTCAAAAAAAGGAAAAAATTTTGTTACATAATTATAAAAAATGGTTTTGAATGTTACAATGTAATTTCCGTTTTTTTCAATTGTTGAAGAGGCTGTTGTTATTTTTTTACGAAGCGTTATTTATTTAACACAAAATATTTTCTGGATAGTTCTCTTTGTAAAGTGCAGTTTATTTTAAAAAATACTCCAGTTGAATAATAACAAAATCAGAAAAACAATTTAATATTTATGGTGGATATTTTTCAGCAATACGAATATATTTCTGAAAAATTCATTTCTCCCGTAAAATATTAGAATTTTGACAATTAAATTTTTTCTATTTGAATGTGTAAAAAATTATTAAGAGATACTTTCAAACTAAGAACTTTTTAAGTAAATTCAGCAATAGATATAAAGGTAAAACTATAGTAGAGATATTAAAGACTGCATTTATAAATAAATAAATATATATATGTGTGTGTGTATATACATATAAGTGGGATATGAATATGCGAAAGTATACATGCATATACATTTACGTATACATGATAATTTATATGAAATAATACTCAGTTGTCCTGAAAATATCATTATATTTATTAAATAACTATAGAGAAGCATTGAAGTCTGAGATTCAGAGGAAGACTCAAAAAAGATAGTTAAATAATTCGAAAAAAGATCATAATGCCCTGGAATCTAACACCAAAAAACCAAAAACAGGAAGAATTGGAGTAATATTCGTCAGAAAGCAAAACCCCACTAAAAATTTAAGTATATATATATATATATATATATATATATATATATATATATATATATATATATATATATATATATATATATATTATCTGAATTCAGGTGGTGTAATCCAAAAATCCAAAATAAAATCCTGAATTTCTATCCTTAGGATAGGCAAGGAGACACAGACTTTTATACCTTCAGTGAGACGATAAAATAGTGTATCAAACGCACGTGGAAACTAAACACTAGTGGGGGGTTACATTAGGCTAACTACCAAATCGAGACATATACTTGGCACTCGAGAGACCTCGATTAAGGAAACAAGTATATAGGCACTAGGCCTTATCCCCATAGGAGCTGCTATGCAGCTGAGTTTAATTTATATATATCCACATATATATTTTTGACACATAGCAATTATAACATGTGCTTTTTATATTTCTCAAATCATATTTCTTAACATAAATCTCATCTCCTTATTGAATTTCATTTTAAATTTCAGATAAGGATATTTTTCTGAAAAGATTGGAACACAAATTGAGAAAAATTGTTTGTGCTCAAGTGTTTCCCAACTTTTGATAAAGTGCAAAATCTTTATTTTTATTTTGAAGATTCCTTACTTTTCAGACAGTACTATAATGAATTATACTATAATTGTACTATAATGAATTTCTATATATAATGAGTGACTAATTTAATTAAGACTAATTTAGCTAGATAAATAATTATTTTTGCTCAGAAAAATAAAGGATCCGAGTACTAAAAAGCATTAAAAAAGAAATCAAAATGCAACACAAATATTTTTAGAAAATGAAATGAATGATTCATGCCAAGATTCTTGTTTTCCTAATTCGTCACATCTAGAAACAAAACTTGTATTTATATGTTTGTCTGCAATTTGATCATGCTTGCAAAGAAAAACAGTATCATAAAAGTAGGTTTAAGAAATTATGTGCTAATTTCATATAAGTATTAGATAGAGAAACCAAAAATCAATCCTATTTTATCTTAAAATTTTAGAAAAAGAGTACATTTTTGCAAAAATAAATTTAAAAAATTGGGAAACTTTAATTTAAGAATGAAAAAGATCTACAAGAATGAAATTATGAATGAAATTAAGAATGAAAATGATGACCTCAAGATTACCCAAACATCTACTATTATTAAGAGCAAAATTTCGAATATAACTTTTTTAAATAAAAAATGTGAAAACGGCCGCATATTATACTTTCAAAGTTACAAGATTATAATGCATAAAAATGCACCTGCTATTTATCAGAAAAACCATAAAAAAAACCATGAAATAAATTACAGAAACATATTTTAAAAAAATTATCATTATGTGCTGACTGAGAATTCCAGCAGTACAGTTCAAGATTAAACTACTTCTGCAGTAAAAATTAGCTTAAAAAGTAAAAACTAATTCTTGAATTACCAGAGATAATTAATATAAGGCAGTAGTGAAGAAAATTTATGGTAGTAGTTTTGGTAATCGTAAACAATAAAACATAAAAATTATGAATCAGAATTAGCAATCTCCAAACCTTTTTATGATCTTACAAACAAGGAGTATAGTTAAACTAGCGTTATACCACACTTCTATCATATAAATTATGAAGAATCTAGAAAAAAGTTATTCAAAATGCTTGTTACAAATAAAGATGAATGGTAAAATTTTATTAATTTTATTTTATAGAAGAAAAAGCAAACTATAATTTTTTCCATTTGAAGAAATATTATTAATTTTATTTTTTTATTATTTTATTTATTTATTAATTTTATTTATTAAAAGAGAAATTTTCATCTTTTAAATAAACTCTTTATTATTCCAATCATTTTGAAAATATTAATAAATTTTAGTTTTTCTAGTAACTTTTAAATTTAAGTAATTTGTTTATTTCTGTGGATCTGATTTCCTTTTCCCATTATGTGCTATTTTAAACTCAAGAGATATCAGTTATAATTTTAATGCCCCTCATTCAAACTTTGTTCTATTTTCTCATATGTTGTATTCTCAATAATGGTTATGATTTAATTTAATCTATGTTTCAGATTATCATCAAACGTAGACTTTGAACCCTTTTATATCAAGGATTAATAGTTATGTTTTTCCCCTCAACACTGATTTTTCCACAGTGCCAGTTATGTTTTAGTCATGGGAAATAAATTTTATTTACTTGTTCAGTTCTACCACTTATTTTACTCGTATTTTGATAAAGAAGAATTATTTTTTGATGTGAATAAATATTTTTATAATGAATTGGTATCCCTCAGATTGCTATCCTAAGAGTTTCATCTCTTTTAAGAAAACTTTTTCCTTTTGAAAGGTCAAAGCAGTGCGATCATGATTCCTCAATGAATCTTAGTTTTTATATTTGTTGATTGTCAAACTTTGAAAAGAAAGAATGTTTACTAATATAAGTTGCAAAATATATAAATCTCCCTTAGGTTATTTTGCAAGACATCGGCAGCTGTTCCTTATAAATTCTTCCCCACATTCTCTGTCTCGCGGCATGCATATGAATTATGCAGAGTGTGTCTGTATGTGTGTTCGTGATTATTATAGTACATACCTAGAGTAACCAGCTGTCCTTTTATTGCCTCAGTGTTAACTTTATTGTATTTTTTACACCCAAGCAATCGGTAAGTACTTTTTTGTGTTAATTTTCTGTTTTCATCGACAGTCTCTTGATGGTTAAGATTTCAATAGTTATTGCCGGAGATCTTACTTGGCACAACGTCAAAAATTTATATTCCACATTGTCATGACAAGTCTTATCACGCATTCGCTGTCATTAAAGCTATAAAAATTCCAAACAAAAATCAATAACACGCTATCAAAATAATTCAATTGTACTTCATTAAATGGTTATATTTTAATTTTCAGGGAATAATATAGAAAATTTTTTGCCAAACACAGCAAAAAGTTATAACTTTTATTTTTAATTGTAACTTAACTTAATTATCTTTTTTGTTATTTCAAAATTAGAAATACATATAATATATGATACATATTATATATTTCTAACTTTGAAATGACAAGTAAAAATACATAGAATACACAAACATTACTGTTTAACATCGTTAAAATGTGTTGCTTCCCTTTAATGTTTTTAAGTAACGCCAATATAATAAGTTAATTACGATTAACATATACTTGATGTTACTTAAAAAATGATTACAATGGAATAGCTATTAGATAAGTAAATAGCCATATACAATTTTTTAAGAAAAATTTCACGAATCCCCTTTTAAGAATGTGTATGCTTTTATTAATACATTAAACATGGTCATAAAATGTATTTCCATCATCAGTGTCAAAGTACAATATTTCAGTTTCAGTTATAAACAGTAATGTATTTAGTCTATAATAAAATGCAGTTATATAGTTTTAAATATCTTCTTTCAATATCATGTAACATGCAATTTTTACACAAGTTTATTTAATGATTTTTTTTATTGTTTTCACTGAAAACTCTTATCTAGTATAAAATATTAATATACATCTACTCTTCGTAACAGTATTTCCGCATCTATATTTCTGAAAAAGAGTCTTTATAGATTATAAGTGCAATCAAATATTTTACAACTTCTTCTATTCAAATTGTTCTTAAGTATAGAACTAAATACACATGTTTCAAATTGTAGGAATAAGGTTTGCTTTTTTTAGTAGTTAAAATTTAACTACATTAAACCTCTTTTTTTTAAAAAAAAAAAGAAAAAAGAAAAAAAAAAAAAAGAAAGTAAAGAAAAAAGAAAAATTTAAACATTTCCAATCCAAATATTCATATAGATACCTCATTTCAATTTAATGTATGATTCGTAAAGAAAAGGGATTGAAATTTTTGATTGTAGAAGAGTTGCTACTTGATCACAGATTGACAGAAATTTTAATGTTACTGAGTAATAAAAAGAAAATATTTCATTATATTAAAAGCTTTCTAATTCCTTGGGAGATAAGACAGCATTTTTGGCATGATGTCACCCAAAATCTGTAGTATTCATTTAATTAGTTAAAATTTAAGCAGTAAATCGTTACCAATATTCCAACTTGAAGTTAACTTTTGAGACAATTATTTAAGCATTTTTAAATAATAATTTACCGCAAAATATGAAAACCAACAAGATTTATTACATAATTTACGTATTTGATCTAGTCATTCAGAGATAGAGAAAAAGACATATTTCATCACAAATAACTCACATAGAATTATTTAACTATTAAAATTTGTAATTAAAATGTTTTTAAAAACAGGATGCAAACGAAAAAAAGCATAATAATAGGAAAATAATAGAAAAATTTAGCATCAGTGCATTATTAATACTTTAACAGATAGAACAAAAGCATTTCTGGTGTTTCCGTGTTTAATATTTTACATGATCTTAACATAAAATTCCTTTATATATGTTCATGACAGGATCATGTAAAACATTATACATATAATTAATGTTTATTAAACATTAATTGTGGCAAAAAAATGATGAAAATGTGCTTGCGACTGAAAAAAAGCAAAATGAATCTCAAATATATGGAAGCTGCTGTGTAGAATTGTAACTCATTTGTCTAGTGTTACACAAATATTAAGTTTATGTTATATGTGGCTCTAAATTACATGCAGAAGAGAAAATATTCTTTTTTGTTTGACAATTTATTAATTTTTGCTTAGTTCAATTGTTTGTAGCTTACATATTCTTTGCAGTTACAATTTATAAATCGCATGCTCAGTTCATTTCATATGCGTATTCACAAAGATCAGTTCTCTTCATTTATGTCCTCTACAGTCTTAATTCACTTGTTAAGTTTAATGGCAAATTTAAAAATAAAGAAATATCTTAGATATTTATAACTAAATTGTTTTGTATTAAGTTAGGCTTAAAAGTTTACATTAACTCAATTGTGTTGTATTAAACTTGAGTTAAAATTTTAGATTAATAAAAGCTTTTAACATAGAAATAATTTGTAGAATATGAAGTAGATTATCCAATGCCTCATACTTCTCAAGTTTCCCAATCTTTCTGTTAATAATAAAACATAACATTGACACACTTCTAACTTGGTTTTCTCTTATGATATATTATAGGATGTGTGAAAGGAAATAAAAAGTGGTTCGTCAAAACTCTCATTACTACATATTTAATAGTAACTTAAAAATTAATTTATTTGAATGTTTGGTGTTTTTAATTTTCTTAAAATGTATCTTACCTTTCTTTTATTCTATATTACGATATAACATTGCATGTAATATTCTAAAGAATTCATTTGCACGTTTGAGTGAGATTTATAAATATTTTGTCAAACTAGTTTTTTACATACGAATTTATAATAAGACTTTTAATTTAATCTAAATCTTAAGTTCAATGAATATTTATCTGATAATATCCTAAAGCTTTGCAGTTAAGATCAATATCTATCATCTAATTTTTTTAAAAAAATATCTTAAGCATTTTCCGTTTAAGATAAAAAATAATAATAAGTGCATTAAATAAAGTAGTTAATAATGACTAGTATACTTCAACGAAATTTTAATAACTTAAGAATATAGAAAATAACTTATTTGGAAAAGTATAATAGTTTTGTTTAAATTAAAATAGTTAACATTCAATAACTTTTTATAAAATGTCTTTAATTAACACGTTGTATACTTCCTTATCATTTAAATATGTGTGAAAGTTTGTCAATATATTAAAAACAAAAAATAAACAGCAATGCCAGAAGAGTAAGTTTTATTTAAAAATTCTCATAATTAATTTTATACAAAAATATTTTACGTAATGGTTATTTTAATTATTTATTCGTTTCTAGAAAAATAAGTTTTACTTTACAAAATATTATTTGCTTATACTTAAGTATTAAGCAATGTTAAACCATGCAAAGATATTAATTAATTTTCTTTATTCATTAAGCACAAATTTAATAAATTTCTTTGACTTCCTATTTAAAATGTTTTTGTAACTCTTCATTATTTAACTACCTTTCTTTTTATTTACTTACTTTATTCACCTTATTATCAATCTTAATAATAAGAAATAAGTTAATGATTTGCTGTTGTAATTTGTCATCATTGAATGTGGTTTTGGAAAACATTGGTGAGAAAAAATGCTCTTTTGTTCTCTTAAATTTGGTCGATTTTGCATGTAATGAAGGGGCTCGGGTACTTTATAAATTACTATTTATTTTACTTCTACTCAATTTATTAATTAAATATTTTGTTTTGAAAAATGAAAACAGTTCTAAATAAACATTTATCTCTTTTCTCTTAAACAAAAGATTTATTTCAAAAAGTTAAATACATTTTCAGATTAATGACGGTTTGAAAAAAATATAAGCATTTAGAGCTTAATTATAATTGTAAAATTTGATTGTCTAATCATATTATTATGATGAAATTGTAATGATTACTATGATGTAATGACATGATGAAATTGTTATTTTCGTAACTTTTTATTCATGTAAGCGGTTTTTTTCTCATCACTTTGAAATTTCACATTTAAAAAAATATATGTGTTTTGATCATTCCTTTTACAAAAATAATTTATACCTTTCCCGAAATTTCAGACTTGTTATTTTTGAAAAATAAATGTTTGTATTTGAGTTTCAAAGAAGTAATGATCTTTTAGTAACTTTATCTCATAAAATAATCTCACTGTGCCTAAAATTGTTATAATCACTTTTTAGTTAAAAAGCTCCTCCCATACAAATTGTAAATTTCTTTTATATTTCAATGTGTAATAACTGTGTTAAATATTTATTGTTAAATTTAAATTCTTAATATTCATAGAACTAACAATTTCTATTGAGGAAATAAGAGTTTGGCATGCTTATTTTGCATTATTAATTAACTATTGCAAATCAAATTCATTGCAGTTAATTACGCCAGTGCTAACTTAGAGAGCTTCTAAAGTCTGTATATAATAAATAATGTCTGTATCTTAAAACATTTTAAATAATGGCATATTATTAAATGTTCATTAATAATATGCCTTTAAAGTATTTACTTACATTAAAATACATTTGTAATTAATACATTAAATACATAAAAAACTTTAAAATATTTATGTGATTTTAGTTATTTAATTTACTGTAAACTTCACAAAACACAATTTCAAAAAAGAGGTTTTTCTTTTTAAAAGACTTCTTTCCCTCTTAAAAAGGAAGAGTTTTTCCTTTTTTAGAAATTCTTTAATTATTCTTAAGTTATGATAAGTTTTACTAACATGATTTATATTTCTTAAGGTAGAAAAAAGTTCTTATATAACTTATAGAATATATATATATATATATATATATATATATATATATATATATATATATATATATATATATATTGTGTATCACCTTTAATATGAAATTAAAAAATTAACATGCATAAAACGATATCTGTGTGATTAAAAATTGTGATGGTTGTTTCATATAATATAAGCAATCATAGCGAATATTTTAGTGAAAATTTTGATGTTTATAAATAAAAATTTACAAATAAATTGAATAGTTTTAAAATTAAAGCATTTTCATGGCCTAAATATACAAAATTATTAAAAACAAATGCTTTAAGTACATGAAATTAGTCAAAATTTAAGTTGTGACATAATTGATTCATATTGTATACTGATCAAAAATATTCCAATGTTCGGTTACATTTTTTATTTTATTATACCCATTTAACTTTCCATCTTCCTTTAAAACTAAACAAGTCATTCATTAAATCTGTTAATTACAGAATTTTGTAAGCAAATGAAAAGGAACATTTAATTCCTGACGGAGATAGATTTAGTATATTCTGAATTAAATGATATGATCGTGGTTTTTTAAAATAAATTTAAATCAGCTTTTTTAGTTAGTTCTTGGTGAATATTAGTTATTTTATTTAGGTTTGAGTTTAGCCTTCTTGCATAGTATTTATGTTTAATATGAAGTTTCTAGATTTTGAAGAGGAGAGTAGAAAAGCGTGATTTATATTAAATATCTATTCACAGTAAGATAAAAGTTTGAATTTAAACAACAGCAATGTTGAACTACATTAGCAAAATCTTTAGATAAATGAAATATATAATTTTTTTACCGTTTTACAAAATGAAATAACTTTTACTTAGACTTCTTACAAATCTACATTAATTGAATCGGCATCATTACAAAATCAATTAATGTAGATTTATTTGTCATAATAATAAAGTTTTTATGTTTAACATATACTTCTTTTGATTTCGTAACTGATCTTGAACACTTAAGAGTGATTCTACAATAAATTTAACATTTACTATTAAGGTTTATTTTAAATTGATAGTGAATTTTAAATATTTTTTCTACTTTTTAAAGAAATTAGTTCACACACACACATTGGGTTATATTCATGGTAATTTAAATCTGCTATCAATGATTATTTTTACGTCAGTTATTCAGAATTTCTGTTGTGCATAAATTGGCAAAACATTAATGAAATTTCACAGACTCATAAACATTTTAAGAATTTCATTTCGCAAACAGAAATAAAATTTTCTTTTATAGTTATCATCATTATAACACTTAACTAAATTCAATGTAAGAGTTACAACAAAGTATTTCATGTGAGTATCTTTTTACAGTAAAATATTTCAAATGAATACCTTTTAAGCATTTTAAAAAATGCGTTTTATATTCTTTTTACTTAAAAATAAAATTTCAAATAATGAAAATAGAATTTCTAAATTAGGTAATGCATCATAACAAAACATATTTGTAAGAAGTTATGTTACTACACTTGTCATATTCTTTTTTTAACATTTATCATGTAGTGATAGAATCACACTACTTGCACTAATGGGCAACAAAATTGCAACACCAAGAATGACCAAAATATGTTTTGTTGATAACATATTTACCAAGTATCAAGTTATTAAATTTATACTCTTCTGTAAAGTGTGGTTCCTACAAAAATCAGTAGCCTCCATTGTTGGAGATCACCGCTGCTACAAATCTCGGCATTGACTCAAACAGACTTTGGATGTGTTCTTGGGGTACAGCAGACCAGGAAGCTTCTACATATTGCCAAAGTTGATATTGTGGGTCAGCTGAGGATATAATCTCGGCCGATCGTTGAGCAACCTTAGATCACATGTTTTCTATAGGAGAAAAGATACGGAGAGCAAGTTGACCAGGGAAGCAAATCAATCTGGTGATTGTCGAAGAACCCTTTGGCAATGCGTGTCACGTGTGGCCGCACAGTATCATGTGGAAATATGGCTGTGGCAAGCCCTGAAGGTAAGGAAGGTCAACTAGCTCTTACACCTTGGAGATGTAAGGCTGGCTGTTTAAAGTATCGGCAGTACGTACTAGAAGAATGCGAGAGTGATATCCAATACCGCTCCATACCATTATACCCTGTGTTGGACCAGTGTGGCCGTGCATAACGCTGCTGTTCAGTATCCTATCTCCACGATTTCCATGAACTGAATGTCCTGTGCTATGGTTCGTGGTGCGGTTGAGCGATTCGTCTCTGCCATGCCCACAATTTTCCTGTCATCAAGTGATGTAGTGCACTGAGATGGATGTGATCAAACACATCGGTCCGTCGTACTCTCCTGCATCCAACTATCAGATGTCCGCATTACAGTTATTTGATTTCGTACAACACTACTACCGATTTCTCTGAAAGATAATCCACAATCTCGGTAGCACCTATCCTTCCTCTATCGAACTCGGATAATTGATCAAAAAATTGTCGCTATTTTCTACGAGGCATAAATGAACTTTTTTTTGGGGGGGGGGAACCAAAAGAAAAACACAATTGACGAACTTGAAATCGTCTAAATCTCCAAGCCTTAAATAGTGTTTAGAAGTGGAGCCAGGTATTCATGATGTGCGTCTTCACTGAAATTCTAATCATTTGCATATCTCACTTCCACTATTGCAAGTTGTAAATTTCATGTTATTTGAATGCTTCCTTCAGGGTGTTGCATTTACGTTGACCAGAAGTGTATTTCTCTCTATGAATGGTGAGAGTTTAAATTAACTAACATTTTATACTCCTACATAAACTAATTTTATCGAAAAAAATTTATTTTACTTTGCATTTCAATTTATATATAAATATGAGTTTTAAATTTTAAAACGTTTAAAATAATTTTAAAAAGTTAACTATAATTAAAATTTAGTAATTTTAAGTACATTTTAAGAATGAGAAATATTTCTTTTAATTTGTTTAATTTCTTATTTGTATTTTGGAAACATATACTAATTAAAAGAATGAACACCAATTAATGATATTCTACGCCATAAATACTTTGACATGAAATAAAAATTGTTAGCATTTTGAAAATATTCAAATCGAGTTAAGAATTTTTTCAATAAATTTAAAATTTCATAATTTAATTAATAAGAATATTACAAATCAAGGAAAAAAATACATTTGCATAGTTAACTGATTCTTTACAGCTCTTTAAATACAAGATTTATGTGTCTAACAATGTCCTGTATAAGTATTTCCTTACAAGATATATTTCTTAAAGCTTAATCAAGAATTACATTTAGAAAGGTATTTTTTATTCACACAAAAAATAAATCCTAGTTAAATCTTGTACTAGTTTATTTTATTTGATGAGAAAACTGTGAGTTAAATTTTAAAAAATGTCCGTTCCATAAATTTTATTATTACTTTGATAAGTTAGAAAATTATTTAAATTTTGAACTCGAGTTAATTAATTTTTCAATGAGTTAAAAGTTTCGTGTTAATAAGATCATAAACATTAAAGGAAGTCATTTCGTGTTGATTATAACACAAGTCCTTTCATTTCTTTAGGTATAAGAGATGCGTTTTTAAATATTAACTTGACAATTATTTTTTACATTTTAATTTATTATATTTTAGTTAAATCCAAAACAAATTTATTTTAATTTATAAGCAACAGTATATTAGATAAAAAAAAATTTGCCCACTTTTGCACGATAAACGGAGGCTTTTGTCTTTATACCTTACTAGACGAATTTTTCTGTACACTGTGACAATCGTTAATTAATATAATTTCATTTTCAGAATCAAATATAAGTGATAATATTTAATACCTTACATCAAAATTTCAAAAATATGAGAAGCTTTTAAAGTTTTATGAAATTTTATATACTAGAAATTTTGAGTTTTTAGTTACCGTATATTAGAATTAATTTAAACGAGGGTTACTATTTATTTGATCACTGATTAAGTAGACAACATAAGTTTAACAAATCATTTAATTTTTAAGATTCATATTATTCAGGTAAAGTTAGCAAGAGTAGATAACCGTGCAAAGTGCACGCGAGTGACAGTCCAACTGGTTCTTTTCCTACCAGTCCTAAACTGCAATCTGGGAGAAAGTTCGAATCGGCGAGCAGGTGTTGCAATATGTGGATAGTAATGGAATTTCACCATAGTACTCTCCACCAAGTACCAGAGGTATGAGAAGTTAGAGGTACCGTGGGCTGAATCTGACGTGACGACCTGAACGTGTTGTTACCTATGCAGGAACTTTATCTGATGACTTCAGAAGTGATGTCTTTGTGGAGTCTTATATGTGCTAGTGTGTGCTGGAAAAGTTGAAAGAGCTATCAGTGGTATATCGTACGACAGAAGAAAAGCTGGTTTGAGCCGGTCTAATTTAATGATTTTGTGCTGGTCTTTAATGAGCAAAGTAAAGCTCTTGGGAGTACGTTCCAATACTTTGAATGGGCCGTTGTACGGCTGTCGTAAAGCTTTCTTTACTCCATCATGTTGTAGAAAGACATGAGAACATGTCTCAAGCGCTGGATGAACAAGCACTGAAAGCTGAACATGAGAAAATGTTGGTTTGGGGAAGAGGGATTGCATAACACTCCGAAGTTGCTGTAGAAACTCAGTTGCCTCAATTTTTGGAACTTTAGAACATGGAAAAAATTTTCCAGGAAGCCTGAGGGTAGTGTCATACACCAAATCAGAACTAGTGCGCTGGAGATCAGCCTTAAATGCTGACCGCAGTCCAATGAAGACAAATGGTAGGGCTTCAGTCCATTTATGGTTCTGGTAAAATTCCAGTGCCTGTTTCAGCGAATGGTTAAAACGTTCAACCAGGCCATTACTTTCCGGATTGTATGATGATTATCTGGTTTGTTTTATTCCTAAAAAGGAAACCAGAGATGAAAACAACTGTGATCGGAACTGGGATCATTGGTCAACAGTAATGACTGATGGAAGTCCAAAACAAGAAATGTCTAGAAGCGCACGAGCCAATGTTTCTGCAGAAGTGTCTTTGATTGGAATGATTTCCGGCCATCGTGTGAAATGACCAATGCACGTGAGAAGACATGAGAAATCTTCTGAAAATAGAAGTGGTCCTACCTGATCTATATGAACGTGATCGAAGCGATGAGATGGTAGAAAGAACTGTTGAAGTGGGCTGGGCATATGTCTCGAAGTCTTAGATTTTTGACACTGAAGACACAAACGAGTCCACTTTGTCACATGTTTTCCAATGGAAGGTCATATGTAACGGTCTAGTATTAATTTTTTGATGGCTCTAGTTCCAGGTGTGACAATCCATGTATGATGTCAAAGATGTTACGACGAAAGTTTACAGGAATATAGGGCGCACTTTGTCACCCCTTCTATCACAGATAAGTTCTGTCGTAGGTGTAAGTTTCAAGGGTGTCAACTTTAAGGAAGACTGGGAATCTGACAGTAGTCACTTCAATTCATCCTCTTTATTTTGAGCTCAAGCAATTTCTGGAAAATCGATAGCAGACTGAGAATCTATGCTGTCAATTCGTGATAAGGTATCAGACACCCCACTCAACTCCAGACAACCTAAGAAAGGGACCGATTGTTTACCTAGCAAGCATTTTGAAGGATTTAATTTCTATGCATGTAGTTTTAAAAGTTCAAAAACTTCACGGAGGTGTTGCATGTGTTCTTCAACGTCTGCTGGCGCAATTAAAATATCATCAAAATATAGTATACAAAATTGAGACCTAACAATACTTGATGGATGTACCTCTAAAATGTCTTACCTGCATTTCAAAGACCAAAAGACATTGTGACAAATTCAAAAGGAGTAGTGATCGCAGTTTTTGGGATATCATCAGGGTTAAATGGGATCTGATGGAAAGCACCAGCTAGGTCCCGAATAGAAAAGATGAATTTTCCATGAAACATTTGGGTGCAACGTTGAATATGCAATAAAGGATTGTGTTCAGGGATAGTGACCGCATTAAGACGCCGATAATCCCCACAATGTCACCACTCTCCAGATGCTTTTTTACCGTGGGAAACGCACTAGCCTATGGACTCTTAGAGGGTTGAATAATGCCTTGTGACAAAAGGTATTTAGACTCCTGCCTCGTAGCTTAAGAATATCAGGGGAAAGGCGGTGGGTTTTCGAGAAAACAGAAAGACTTTTCATTTCTATATGGTGAAAAACAGTAACAGGAGCTTTTCTGTTTATTACTTTAGATGGATTTGTAAGATCAGGGTACTGAGAAATAATTTTGTCAAATTGCGAATTACCATATAATATGCTTGTGTAAGTATTTAAAAGACAATAAAATTTCGGATCATTCCACGAGAAGACAATTTTCTCGCAGCATCAAAAAGACATTTATTTTTTACATGTACAAGGAGGTTACATTGGTCTAAAAAATCACTTTCAATAATAGGTTGGTTGACATTCGCGATCACAAAAGACCACGTAAATGTCCATCATAAGTTTAAATTTAGGGTGATTAATTTAGTATTGAAAGTTGGATTTTTGTCCCTTTGGCAGAAAAAAAAAATCAAGACATCAGAAGATTTAATTCGTGTAGAATGAGAATCCGGTAGTTCGGAAATATTTGCACCCGTGTCAATTAGGAAGCATAAATTTGTTTTCTGGTCGGACAGTAAGATACGGCTGATGCGGCGGTCGGTATCTTGGATATGAGGCGATCACCTATCTAGTTTTCCAAATTTTAAAAACTACATGAATTACATTTTCGAGCTGCTGCACCAAAATTAATATAATAGAAACATATGCTATTTGCTGGTTCATTATAGGTACGTCCACATGATCGACTATGGGATCTACTTAGCATGAAATTTTGAGTACGGTGATTGGTGCGCTAAACAATAGCAGAAAGTTCGATCACTTGTTTTGCTAACTGAGCTATTCTGTACTCTAACAGAAGAAATTTTCGAAACGGGATCGACACTTGTGTATTGATATGAAGTTGGCATTCCAAAATCAATGATTTTATCAGCTACGGTAGCTAAATTAGTTAAATTTTCATTTAAAGTTGCCAGAATGTTTTGTGTTGTGCTGGGAAGTCTAGCAAGCTATAATGATTTTAATAAGGAATCTCTAATTGCTACTCCAGTGGGCCCATGCATAGGTGTTAGTAGCTGTGATGGGTGTTGATCACCAAGATCTAGTCCCTAAAGTAAGGTATGAATTTTGGAAGACTCGCTTTCAGAGTGTAATTCGATTAAGCAATTTTTGAAAGCAACATATTGGCCAGATTCTGGAGGATTCGAAACTAAATCACTCATCGAATTCAGAATTTCTGATTCTACCGCAGACACTACATGATTAAATGTGGTCGAATCTGCTGAGATACCTGCTAAAGCAAATTGTGCTTCAATTTATTTAAACTATAATGTGAGATTTGACTTCCAGAAAGGGGATGGTTTTACTGCTATACTTGAAATTTGCGCACTATATTGGTGATCAGATTGGGACATGTTTGAATTTAAAGTAATGTATAAAAATATAAGAAAATATGATATGACAAAAAATATTACGTAGGGAAAAATTTTATGTATATAAATCAATAATAAAATCAGGAAAATTTATTCATAAATCAATAATAAAATAACGAAAAAATACTATGTTCGTAAATGACTAATTAACCCTAACGTACTTATGACAGAAATAGGGAAAGTGAGAAAGGTAGGCTTACCTTATTTTAAGTTTATACCTTACTAGACGAATGCGATGAGAAAAATTGAAAAAAAAATAATAAGAAATATTCCTCAGCTCAGGAACAGGATAGCCCACACTTCAGAATCATGACACACAATCTTTGAACACGAAGCATATGGTTTTACAAAATAAATCCTTCCAGGTACAAGAAAAATATTTTCAATAATAAATATCAGTAGATACTAGTAAAGCCCACTTTGGTTGAACAAGAAACATACAAAAAAAAACATCTAGGAACACTATAGATGATCTGATTAACTTGGATTGCGATTCAAAGTTTCGACGGTCGGCAGCATGTTTTACACGAGGTCACCAATTATAGTTACCGTATATTAGAATTAATTAAAAGCGGTTAGTATATATTTGGATCACTGATTATTTAGGCAACATAAGTTTAACAAATCATTTAATTTTGACGATATATAATTATTCAGCAAAGTTAGCAAGATTAGATAAGTGTGCAACGTATACGCGAGGGAGAGTCCAACTGGTTCTTTTCCTACAAGTCCTAAACTAGAGTATGGGAGAAAATTTGAATCAGCGAGCAGGTGTGAAAATCTGTGATTAATAATGGGATTTCTGAATGGATGAATTGCCATCAATTTTCCAAACTGAAATTTATTTACTTTTCAACAATAAATTTATCATAAAAGTAACGATAAATACAGCTTTTATATATGTAGCAAAAAATATAATGAAATAGCACAAAGAAATAAAATCTATTAAGCAGAAAGATGTATATTAAACTAAATTAAAAAGTGATTAAATATTTTAAATATCGTAATATTTAATTTTTTTAAGAAAACATGTTTGTACAAGTGTACACTGATTTTAATGAGAATGAAATGTATGTATGTGTGTATATGCGTGTTTTCATGTGTGTGTAAAAATTCCAGAGGTAAACTTTACTATAAATAAAATGCATGTTAATTATAGGCTTTTATGATTGATGTGATTTTAGTATTGCTGAAAATATTTAAAAGAAAATATATACTTTCTTTGATGGAATTGAGAAATTAAGGAAGCCGAAGTGTAAATAGACGTAGGAATATTTATCACCTTAATTAAAATTTTGATGATAATAATGTTTTGTGAAAAAAACTTTTCCATTATTTAATTAATATGAATATATTTATTATGCATTTTACATGATATATATGTATATACATGATTTCTGCATACATATATACAAAAATCTCTCTCTGTCAAAGGAAACTATACTATCTTTTCTAGAATTTTTATAAAAAATAATTTTCACAAAATTAAATATACTTTTAAAATGCACACAAAATATCATAAATTTTAAGTTTTCCGCTATGTTGACTCAACTTGACGGAGAATTTCTCAAAAAATATGAAATAAAGTTTAACATTTTTGAAAGCAGAAGTTCTTGAAGGTAGAAATAATATTTGCTGTAGATGTATAAAAAAAGTACTAAAAAAATATACATTAAAAAATCGAAGTAGCTCTGAAAATGTGTACTTCAAATCATATATAAGTTTATGTAAATTTAAAATTTAAGGATTTGTTTATAATCACGCATATTCAACATTTTTTTGCTGTTTTATCAAATACGTAATGGATCTTATAACTGAATTTAAAAATAGTCATCCTTTATCAAATGGATATATATATACATATGAATATGTTCATGTGTTTTGCAGAAAATCAAGGAAGAGAGCTAGCTAGAAAAAAATCTTAAGGTACTGTTGTGTGACACTTGTGTAGACATAAAATGAAGAGAACATGATTAAAAATTAAGTATATACAAAAATATTAGGAGAATATTTATTTATTAGAACAGTAGCAAAGACAAAGAAAAAATTCACCAAATAATAATTAGTTTTGTATGTAAATGACAAAAACATGTTGTCTGGAAATGATGCAAAATTTTAATAAATAATGTAGTTGCCCTTGCTTATGTAAGATTGTTACACATGGATGGTATGAATAATGTTGTCGACAATAATTTAAGAAATATCATTTTATTCATGAGAAGCTGCAATCTCTAAGACATGAACAGAAATGTAGGTCTTGACCTCATAACGAAAAGACACTCTAGTATAACAAGTATAATCCATGCTTTGGTTAATGATTTAGTGATTTTTTACAACTTTCTTTGAATTTAATCTGGACTAACGGATTAAAATATTTTGATGGAATTTTGGTTAGAATATCAAAATGAGTTCTCCTTAAGCTTCATTGTTTTATGTTCAGTCATATTTTTCAGAAAGAAAATTCTCGGAATTCTGGTATTTTTATGATTGTAAATAAAGGTATTAACTATGGGTGTTGCTTTAGGTAATACATGATGTTTTGGTACGTTTTCTAAGCATCTTTCGGCAATCAAATTTTCAATCTTAGGGACATAAAGATTCATACATATGTTATTCTTTACACTGTCATACCCATTCCAGGTTACACTACCAATAATCATCATACATGTGTGATGGTTTTTCTAGAACAAATATGGGGCCATTTTGTGTGCCTTTTTCTCTTTATAATCTCCTCAAAACAAGTCTTCTTTTACACTCCAGATGGGACTGAGACTCGTCAATAAAGAGTGTTTGTCTGTATTTACTTTGTATCAAACCGCTATGTATGTAACAACTTTATTTTTCCTCACGTTGTCTGGATTTCAAAAAATACACACCCTTAGCATGTGTTCATAAAGACCACCTTCATCAAGTCTGCATGATTTAGTTTGAGACATTTCCCTTACATCAACAAAGATATCTTTAGATGTTATGTGAGCAATAGGGTGCATACTATCCGAATAAACACACAATGAGTATTCATGAGGCCGTTAATAGCTTCATGTCTTGTTTCTCAGGTTCCCTCTGCTAACTTTACTAATTTTCTACATCACTAATTTGACTATCCCCTCAGAGTGAACCATTGTTTGATACTCTGTTTGCCAAATACTGTGTTACCAGTATATTTCCAAATTTTAAAATGTCTGAACAACTTAACTACCAGTATGTGTTTATAAATAGTTATCCATAGTTTCTTAGTTCATTTGATCATTTAGAACCATTTTTTACTGTCTTAGAACTCTGTGTTAATTATTTTTTTACTTGTGCTTCCTTGTGCTAAATTTGGTTGTAAGTAAAATATTTTTACATTGGTTCCAACTCTTAAATTAATTTAATATAAGTATTACGCATTTACAGCTTATTTTTGTTTCTGCAAGAGAAATCAAATAAAATTTAACCAAAAAATTAATCTCAGAGATACAAACCATTTAGTCTGGTAAAATTTTTCATTTTTGTAAATTAATTTTATATTTAATTATATTTGATTCATAAACGTATTTTTCTGTATTATTACAATGTATTTGGGATGACTTTGTATAGATGATTTTCCAATTTTCGGTGGAAAATATCTTTGAAATATGTTATTTTGTTCATTAAATTGTTTGTTTAAGCTATTTCAACAAGTTTCAATTTTTACTAAAAATTGAAAATTAAATGTCACAATTCTACATTCAAAACTTATTTATTTTATTATAATATTTTTTCGAGATAGAATATTGCGTTTCTGAGGTAATGATAAAATTTGGATTTTCTCATATACTACCATTTCATATCGACTCTCTGATATAGACAACATGTAAAACATTAAACCTTAGAAAGTGATTCAATAAGAAAAAATATCTGGAAGGAACAAAATCTTCAACGACTAATTAGAATTCTTAAATGAAGAAGTCTTGAACACATATTACTCACGTGATCTCAATGAAGCGTGAAGCCCTATTTGACCGGCTCTGTGCCAAAAAATGGGATTGTTTGCAACATCACAAAGGCCTACATGAATAGTTCGAGGACATTTCCATCAATATAGACTCTATATCAATAACTTTGTGAGACATTTACTGTATCAACGATAAGTTCGGATGATGTAATAGTGTAATATCGTGTTTTCAGACGAATACCACTTCAGTGATAGTGATGGAAGCAACCGCATTTGACGAAGCATTAAATAATACACATGGTTAAAATTCATTCCATATCTCCCTATTGGTCAATTTCTTGGAGTGATGGCATGGATTGCTATTCAATAAACTTCTTGGACACCTCTTGTAAATTATATTGTTATATGAACCCTTTGAGATACTACATTTTATCATGGTATTGAGAGATCAGTAATTGCTGGTACTGTTCGGACCATCCTTGATAAGGAAACTTTTTGTCTCTTGCCCTGGTCAAAGCATTCTCTAGATCTCTCACCAATAGTAAACGATTCGCTTTTCATACAGTTTGGTTTTCACTATACACCAATCACATTGGTCGATAAACTATGGCTTCATTCTGAAAAAACATGGACAGCTACACTTGTGCTTGGCATTCATTGTCAGTTTGACTCAACGAAATGTTAGTAATGTTTCTAGGAGTTGTTATTCTGCGTACAGTTTCTCAGGATTCATGCTTCCAAATTTCTTTAACATTTTACCACCTGTTCTTTCAGAATGAAATATCCTTTCAATAAATAGAACTTCATTATTTGCATCAGAGAACCATAACAGATTTTAGAGTCTAATGGAGTAAACTCCAAGCAAAATCATTATATTCAGAAAAAATTTTCGATAGTCAAAAACATTTTTTACAAAAGTCAGATTTTTTGCAGTTATTGCAGCAAAATAATTCCTTTTCTCTCATTGTATATTTAATTTTTGTTTTATATTCTCATTAAAGTATTGTATTGATCAATGTACTAATACATTTTTTTAATATTTAGAGTTCTGTGTTTAGTTTAGTAATCATGAATTAAAGTTTAAATTTCTAAGCCATTTTTTTTATAATTACCAAATGCGTGACATTTTAATCAGTCAACCTCCAATTTGAGCATATTAAAAGGGGTGAGTTTAATTAAATTATGGATTTTAATATACTGAGACTTCCTAATGATTGAGATTTGTTCTTTCGATTATTACAATAGAGCTCTTTTAAAGAATCATTTTATAACTTTAATTTGAATCTTAAAATATTTTTTAAACAATAACAAAAAACGTTGAAGCGAAGCATATCATGTTTTTACAAGCTATTTTCAGGCAAAATCTAGAGAAAAGTTATTACTATATACACTGCTCAAAACAATTAAAGGATATTGTGGTTTGAGGTAGATCTTGTGACTAGGAAACTTTATAGCTGATTGATACTTGGACATCAGAGGTAGTAAGTTATATGAGAATAAATTACAGATGTTTGGCAGAAAAAAAATGCATTTTATTGCGCATTTGTGTACAAAAGGGAAAAAACACAATTTGTGCATATGAGAGAAAAGGAATAAGAAAAGGTGTTATCTTCAAAGGAAATATTTTTCAGTAGGGGATATGGTTTCCACGAATGTCCAGCAACGTAGAACACCTTTGAGACATGGAGTCAATGATGCTATTAATCACGAGTCGGAGTATTCTGCCCCACTCTTCCAAAAAAGCTTTTTCTAGTTCTTGGAGAGTTAGTGGGGCTGGTTGGTGGCCAGCAACTCATCTTCCTAGAGCTTCCCAAACGCGCTCTATTGTATACATGTCTGGAGAACACGTTGGCCATTCCATTCGTACGATTCCTTCATCGAAAAGACAATCCTCCATCATATTAGCACGATGTGGCCTGCAGTTATCGTCAATTAAAAGGAAGTCATCTCTGATTGTTACTGCGTAGTTGATTGCAATAAGTCTGAGGATCTCATCTTTATATCGGTGACCAGCCAGAGGTCCATCTCGAATGATATACATGTCTGTGCGCCCATCACTGGAGATGCCACCATACACCAACACTCCCCCACCGCCAAGTCTGACACTTTCGTGCAAGAACGCAGGATTATTCCCATTGCCACTGTCCTTCCAGATGAAAATACGTCTTTTATCAGGATGAACAGAAAAATAGGACTCGTCAGAAAAAGAACATTGCTACATTCATTTCTCCTCCAGTTCACATGCTCTGTTGCCCACTCCCTGCGGTCGCGACGATGCCTTGATGTTAGTTTAACGCATACCATCGGTCGGCTAGCATACAGACCTACACCATGGAGCCTGTTTGGACAGTCTGAGTTGAAACCGTGGTGTCAGTAGCCGAGTAAAAGTGTTTATGGAAAAGAGTATCGTTCATATTTTGGTGTCTCCGAGCTGTTAACACTAAATAACGATCTAACGAACGAAGACCAGGGTAAAGTCGTAGCCGGCACTAAATACCGGCTACGACTTTACCCTGGTCTTCGGCTTGCATTTCCAGTCTCCAGAAAATGGTTCCAGATCCTGGAAATCACACTTTGTGACACTCCAATGGCTTGAGTTTGGCCCCCTTTTAACCTACCAACAACTCTCCAAGCTTCTGAATCAGTTAAATGACTTCGCTGAGACATCGTACTTATCGAAACAAAACAGTCACTGAATGCCGATCATCCTTGTCTTTCATTCAGTTGAAAGTCAAATTTCATTTTCTGCCGCTGAAGCTACGTTTTTGACGTCGAACTCAAAATTAGCATACTCCACAGTTTGAAAATCAAAAAAAATTTGCATTTGTGATTCTCTTCTCCCATTTACGGCAAAAAAAAGAAATTCCCTTATTTCTTTATTTTATATTAAACTTACAATATCCTTTAATTATTTTGAGCAGTGTATAAGAGTTAAAAAAAATTAAAGTTTAAGAGTAACTGCTTAGCTCATAAATCACTTATTCACAACAAAACTTAACCTACAATCATTTATATTTCCATTAAAATTTATAAAGAGATAATTTTTGTTTTAACTTTCAGAATTTTATATGTAGTATGTTTTGTTTTAAATTTAATTAAATATCTATAAAAACATTTTTACTAAAACTTCTTAAGGATTTAAAACATGTCAACAAATATATCTTTGGGGACTTTTACCAATGAGAAATTTGGTATTCATCCTTAAACATTTTTAAAGATTATCTATGACATATTATTTTATAATTTGCAGTTTAATAACAGTTTTAGAGAAAACTATTTTACTTTATTTCTAAAAGAATGAAACCATTAGGAATTCTTCCAGTGATGAAAAGGACATCATTATAAAAGAAAAAACAACCTTCGATGGCTGTTTCTTTCTTTTAAACGCTGAGTTCAATACTACCTAGAATGAGAGTCTGTTTCAAAGTATAAAAGTAGAAGAACCGATAAGTTAACCCAAATTAATCGAAGGAGTATGTTCCCCAGATTTATTTTAGAAACGCCTGCTTGTGAAAAATCTAAAGATAAAATACGATACCGTAAAAATAAATGATCTTTGATTGAAGAGTCCAATAAAAAATATAAAAATACGTGTGTGCTGTGTATCTCAATTGTATAATTAGTTACAATAATCAGGACTACCTTGTATTTTTTCATTTAAAAGTTTCCTCCAACTTGCCATGGAAAAATAATCATCACCTGTAAGTAAATGTTTAACATTTAAAACAACCAATGCAAGTAGATTTTGCAGTTTTTAATTTGTTTAACTCATTTAAGTTAAAATTAAAGGTCCGCCTTTGAAACATGTTGCAAGATTCAAACCAGGATTGAAAACTCTTTCTTGACAAGTGTACTAGTTAAATTACGTTTTATTACTTTCAGGTGTCAAGTGTGTGTGTGTGTGTGTGTTATCTGTTATATTTCTTTTTGAAACACAATTTTGAAACTCTGCATTAGTTACAAACTATGAAATAATTTTTTCTATGAAAATTTTTTGACTAATTATTAAGTCTAATCAAATACAAGTTAAATAAACAGTGTTTTTTAAAAATATTTAAGTTTAATATTACATATTTTAGAGTTTACCACTTATCGTAGGTGAAACATTTAAGTTAAATAGTTTTAGGCGTTCTTTAAATTTTGTATAGTATGTAAAGTCCGATGTATCAATACAATTTAATATGTATTAATTACTTTTATTTATAGAAATAATAGTCTCCTTTTAGAAGCACCTAATTCCACATAGTCTTAGCTTATAAAAGATATACTATTAAAAATACATAAACTATACGGTTAAATTAAATATCATATGCATTTCATCTCTTTGAGTACAACATTTATTTGAGAATTTCAATAGCTATCTTATGTCTAATTTGTGTCATAGCTTCTCTTTAATATCACATAAGATTCACTTAGAACCAAAGGGGTTTCTTTTAGTCAATTCATAGGGTTCATTGATATATCTCAAACGTGCTCACAATCGTACAGGAGTACAAATTTTGTAAACAATGCTATTGTAAATATTTTGTTTGAAACCATTTTTATATTGTTATTCCATTATTCAAGATTAATTTAGCTGATTTTTGGACACAATATTTCGAATTCATACACATTACTTCTTTTGATGTTTCATCAGTACAGTAGTTTCAGAGTTATTCCGAAATTCTGTAACAATTCCATTTCTAAATTTTCACTATCCAGTCACTCAAAAATGTCAATTTAATATTATGCTTTTTTAGCAAAGTGGACTTGAAATGAATTACAATAATTCCTTCAAATTCCGAAATCGAAAAAATTACATTGATATCATTTCTTTTGAATTTTCTAAATATGCGCATACTGTCTTTTTCATTTTTTCTTCATTTTTGGATGATAGTTTGTTATGAAAAATTGGTACCAATTCTTAGTTTATTTTAAGCGAAATGAAATATTCAAATTTCTTTCTTTCAATACCTTAAGAAACTGCCGCTTGCGCTTTAAGGATATCAATCTATCTGCAGTTCCTTATTTTCATAATTATGTAGTTCTGTATATTCATTGAAAAGCAAATTCATGCAGCTACAGTGGGTAAAAAAGTATTGGCAATTGCCTATAATAGATCAAATTAGCTATCAAAGGAAATGCTTGATTTTAACTGGACATAACTAACACAGGAGGTAATAAACACACAAATCTAATAAAACTTTCATTTTAATAAGCCTTTTATAGAAAATTTACAACAAAAACATATTTTTCCATGTCAAAAAAGTATTGGCAAAATGATAAGAAAAATGTGATAACAAAATCAAGGTATGTTTAATACTTTGTATGCATACCTTTTGAATTTATGACAGCTTTTAATCTATTTCTCATAGAAGAAACCAAAGTCTTGGTTGTACTATTGGGAATTTTGTGCCATTCTTGCAGGAATATACGCTTAAGTTCGTCTTTACACGAAATTTTGTGTTTTCTGACTTCTAAGTCCAATTTGTGACATAAATTCTCAATTGGATTTATGTCAGGCGATTGAGGTGGCATCTTTAACTGGCGAGGAAAATCATACGGTAACCACTCCCGGGTGAGGCTCGTTATATGCTTAGGGTCATTGTCTTGTTGAAACACAAATGATGTTCCTAAGCCAAGTTTTTGGGCACTGGATTGCAAATTATGGTGCAATATCTCAATGTACGTACGTGCGGTCATAATATTATCAATGAAGCACAGCTTACTAACTCCGCTTGCTGCCATACAGAATCAAATAAGAGGCTCCCTCCACCATGTTTTACAGTAGGTGATAAATGTTGTTTTTCCGGTTTGATGTTTGGCTTTCTCTACACATATTGTCATCCATCACTCCCGAAAAGGTTTAACTTCGATTCGTCGGAAAAATAACTGTGTTCCAAAACTTATTTGATAAATTAACAAGAGATTTTGCAAAATCTAATCTTTTTTTGTGTTTTTTTTTCCGAAATGAAAGATTTCTTTCTAGCTGCCTTTCTATAATAACTTTCTTCATGTAAAACATTCCGCATAGTCTGTACACTAAAAGTTTTATGCGAAGTATTAGCAACATCTTTGGCTAACTGGGGTGCACTTATTTTGGGATTTTTCTTAAATCTTTGATAATGCTACGTTTCTCCCTTGCAGAAAATATTGCAGGTCGTTCACTTCTAACCTTATTTTCCGTGGATCCTGTTTCGTTGAACTTTTTTACAACACTTCTGACAGTAAAAAACTTATGTACAGTTGTATTCCTCTATAGCACGATAAGTTAAACCCTGATTTCTGAGCTGAATAATCATGTTTTTAACATTAATATCCAACTCCTTCAATTTCGAAGCTATTTTATCACAGCATTAACGAAATAACGTTTTAAAAATTTTGAAATAGCACTGCAGACTTTATACTAACAGGTTTTCTTATCATTCTAAACACGTAACCTCAAAATGACAAAATTTCCTAACAGTTAGAACTTCGCTAATACATTTTTTGACATGCAAATTTACGTTTTTGTAGCATAGTTTGTATAAAAGGCATATTAAAATGAAATTTACTATAGATTTGAGTATTTATCACCTCCTGTGTTCGTTATGTTCAGTTAAAATTGTCAAGCATTTCCTTTGTTAGCTAATTTGGTCATTTATAGACAATTGCCAATACTTTTTTACCCACTGTAATTAAAAACCGTGACTAGTGAAAAACCTTCCTCCCTCTTTCCATTATAAAAATCTAATTTCCTCAAAAAGTTCAACAAACATTGGAAGAATTTATTCATGACTTAACCAGAGAACGTTATTATCCATTAGATATCAGTCACATACGTAGATTCTACCTCTTATAACAGTTTTAAGAACTGACGAGACAATATAAGTCTTGTATAGATACAAAATTAAAGATGAAACATTCTGAAATGCTTTCGTGGTATCTTTTGTAACTATCTTTTGCATACAGAGGGTTCCACCTCATGAATCAAGCGCCCTGTCGTGGAATCCGTCCAGCTTTGTTGCCAGTTCTCAAACATCCATTTCCGGCATTCTTGTTTGAGAAGACAACGTGGGAGGGGAATAATGAGAGGCTTGAGCAAGGAGAAGGCTGCGCTCTTCGCTTCCTTTACAGCTTCCTCGTTCCCGGTCTTTAATCCATTTTAGTTGGATGGAGAAGAAGTTCGTCGATTCAGCTAGGATGGAGCTAACCATAAGGCTGGTTGCTGTTGAATTTCTGATAACTTTAAGGGTTGCTTGGCTGTCTGACCAAATAGTTACAGGGTTTTTTGTCCTTTGGCAAACTTGACAGCTTCTTTAATGGCAATGACCTCTGCCTGGAAGACAGGGTTCACGTTGCCGAGTTTCTGCTTCCACGTGTGGATCTTAAAGCTGTTTAGGTAGGCTACAAAGGCTGTACCAACTCTTTCAACTAGTTTCGATCAATCTGCAAATATCTGCAGAGTGTTCAACGGGAAGTGCAGGGGGGGCAGCCTCATCGTCTATTGTGATGAAGGTATTGGTTTTAAAAAGACCAGGATGATTTGTATTCAGGCTACATTTCGCCTCAACATCAGATGGAAAAGAAAGAGGAGGATCTAGGCACTAGATTCCAGCTCTAATGAGGTTGATGAGCTTTGCCTCTGCTTTGATTTTCCAATGAAGTGGAGGAAGACCGGTAATAATTTGTAAGGCTGAGATTGGAGTGATTCTGAAGACTCCAGTGACGCTGAGGAGGAACTTTCTCTGAATGGATGAGAGCTTCTGAACTAACTTAGACGTGAGTGAAATTTCCCAAATGGTGGCATCATGGCAAATCATACGCTTGATGACGGTCTTATAAAGCATTATTCGGTAATGTTGGTTAATGCCCCACGCATTTCTTGCAACTCTGCGTAGTTTTCCTTGCAGACGAAGTGCCTTATTGCCTTGGGATATGATATGATATGATTTTTGAAGTTAAGTTTTTTATCCAGGATCACTCCTAGCAGCTTCATATCTTTAGCTTTTTCAGAATAGTCTGGAAAAAGTCTCCTCGTCTAGAGCAGCCCAGAGATACCTTTAGCCATTTCGGCCTTCGTGACTAAAGTCAATTCTGGCCACCCTTGTTGAAATTTACTGATGTAAGTTGGTGGGGAGTCTTGTGAGTTAAAAAGACCATTAGCTAGAATGAAATCCATTGCTTATTCCCTTCTTGAATCGTCATTAAGGTAACCCCAAGTTTGGCAGTGGGCATTCAGATCCACGCCAGTGATAGTTTTTCCTGAACAAGTAGTTCTGAGAATATATCCAGTTCAGTTAGTATTACGGAGAAATCTGAAGTCGAGGCCACAGGTGAACCCCTTGTTTTGTGGTTTGGTGGGGGATTATCGGCTGAAATGATATCCAAGGATACTTCCTTGAGCGTTATCCTAATAATAACTGTTGTCACCGATCTATGAAGGAATGTTGAGTTGAGTTTCCAGGAAGTGCATGTAATTGCTACCTTTTGTTTGATGGAAGACTAGCAAGACCAATTCTGTGGAATGCATGTAATTTTACCATCTTGCAGGAAAGGTTCTTGTAAAGTGAAGACATCAACCTTTTGGTCTTTGGCAGTAACCCGTAAAAGATCCATAGGCAGCTTCGGTTTCCTGGTATTTATTTTGATGGTCGTGAGAAGGTCTTGAACATTTCTGATGAAATTTAATTCAATGAATGGATGCATGGAATGGATCATGCCGTATGAATCTGTGAGAAAATTACTGGATTGTGGGGTTATATTCTGGATTCCTTATTGTTGGCTAGATGATTGTATCTTGGATGTGAGTCTAAGTATGTCTGAGACTGCTTACTAAAGTTGTCATAGATTGCGTTGGAAACAGTATCTTGTACCAGAGAGATGTAGGATGGGCAGTTAGGATCTGCTTTACTATGGTCGGTGTGAAAATATGTTCTGCGTCTCCTGTTGGAAGAGCTGCAACTGATGAAGTGCAGCGTAGAAACTCTACATGACGTCGCGGGATGTGATCCGCCAAAGCTTCCACAGTAGGTTAGGTGTATGCAGTCTTGCTTTTCATTCCCGAACCTTTGGCAGTTGAAACATAGGATAAGGCAATAGTGTACTTTAAACCTATAACACTTACACCTGTGACACAGGGTGCTGCCATTAATGACCAAAAAAGCTTCGGTTGAAGGACCATAACCAGGTTGCATTTTCGTCCGGTAGGTCTCAAGCAGTAGAATCGCACAATTTGATTTTCCTTTATGAATTTGTAATTATGAAAAGGGTAGTCCATGAAGTCTGTTGGATGTGTGGTCTCTGGAAGGCATTGGATCACCACTCTTTTAGCCTTGGCGTTATGGGTAAAAATGAAAAAAGGATTTAGGTAAGAATGAAAAAAAACTAAAAGGGTTTAGGTAAGAATGAAAAAAAGTTAAAGCCCTTATCGAAAAATTCATAAATTAAAATCCAAAAGTATTAAGAAAAATAAATAAATGAATAAAAACATAAATTTAAATTAAATAGAATTAAATTAACTTCCTAATTTTAGGCTTAGGTAGTGAAAAAGTTAAAGTCCAAAAAGGGACAATAAATTAAGAAAAGTAATTTTATATTAGATTAATGGACTCTGGGTGGTCTCATTAGAAGCGCGTTAAAAAATTAGGGACTTAGAAAGTGGCCCCATGTTTTACGACTATTAGGGGCCAAGAAAAATGCTGATTAATATTTAATTAATTAAGAGAGGAGAATTTAGTGACCAAAGGGTTAAGAAGAAAATGGAAAAGGGGGACCTGCACAGAAGTGAAAAACTGGACTTAAAAAATATCACAGCAGAAGTACATATGCATAGGGAAGGAATGAAGAACGGTTGAGGAAATTGAAAAAAAACAAACAAATTTTAGAATATACCAACTAGGCCATAAATCATAAAATTATGATTATTTTTAGAAATCGAAAACATATTTTGGTTCACAGGAATCTGCTCCGAAAAAATATAAAAAGATTGGAGTGGAATGATATTAAAACTCTTTTGCCGTTTTTAAAATGAGAATAGCTTTTAAAAAGGCAAAAATAAGTAAAAATGCACATAGAAAAGCAAAAGTTAAAAAATTTTAGTAAAACAACTATTGCAGATACATTTAGAAATAAAACATTTTTATAAACTTTAAACAGTCCAGTCCAAGTTAAAATTTAATTTAGAATCATAGGACAAATAGAGCCAAAGTTATTAATGAAGAATTAAGAAAATGGAAGAAATTTAAGCGAAAGTCTGGTATAAAACAAGAATTATTTACATTTATGAAAAGTTTCACAACTCCGGATCTAATTGTCCCATCAACTCAATCTATGTGTAAAAGACTCTGAAATAATGTGCAGAATGAGATAATATGACATCTGTTCACTTACCAGGTAATTTAGCCACTCCTTATGGGATTAATTGCTGCCAGTAAGTTAAAATAAGAAAATATCTAATGTTTCTATTATAAAAGATGCTGAAAATCCAATTTCTCATAAATGCAAAAAAATTCACAAGTATGATAGAACAATAAGTTTTTCACAGCTTTGTAGAGCAATGGTGATAAAATAACTAATTGCGACTGATTAATTAAGCATACTGTTAAAACCACTCAACTCCGTATCTAGAGGTCAGCGATCGGTTGCTATGCAGCCTTTGTTAAAAAAGTGACAATTATGAAGTTTTCTCACTAAAATATTAATAACTTATTTAAATATTTATGAAAACACTTGAAATTTTTACAGATGAGGTAAAAGGTGATTCTGCACCGATTGAAGAAATATTATTACTAAACCGATATTATTAAATAAAGTTATCGATAAGCCCTCACCTTTCTCCTCTATTAATAAACGTATACTCATTGTTTGTTTTTGTGTCATTCTTTATATTGATTTTCATTATTTCCTTCTTATGTATTCTCAATGTTGAATTTTCCCTCGCACGTTATGTAAAAGTATATATGCATTTCATGTTTAAAATCAATGTTTAGATAACAGAAAATATATAAGTGCATAGTAATGTTAAAAAGCTTTACTTTTAATGAATGATAAAGAAAAGTAATAAATGTACTTATACTCGTATTAATTTTAAAATGTTTCATGGGTTCTCTTAAATAAGACAGACTGAACTATGTTCCCAAAAGGTCTAAGCCCCATGTCATATAGACGCATTAGGAATATTTTGTGTCTACCTTGCGTGTTTTCTTCCTAAAGAAAATGAGTTATGTCTCAAAAGATATATATATAACTTTTGAGCTCCCAGAGTTTAGAGTTATATAGAGTTTCATTTAAGTAAGAGCAAAACATCCATATAACATTTTTTTTCCTACACATTTTACACTAGTGAAAGAATATCTTGCATATTTCTTACTTTAAATAAGTGGACAAAATTTGTTTTCTTTAATAAAGTTTTGTTTTATATTTGATGCAAAAAAAGGGTAAGCTTATAAAAGGAAGATAAAATAATTAAAATAGAAAAACAAAAAAATGATATATATTTTACGAAATATTTATTGCATTTTTATCATTCTTCATATAATGTGAGCGAAATCATCTCTATTTTGATAAAAATAATTTTTCCATCTAATAATCTCTTTTGTTACCTTAATAAAGAACAAGGTTATGTATATAACTGACCATTTTTTTCAGAAATTATTTTCTTATAAATTTTACGTTTATTAATATTTTTAGTACCATTTACAAGAATATTTCAAATTTTATGCTGTTTCATGGTTGAAAATAGCAAATTTGATATGCGATGAAAGTTTATTTATAATTATATGTGATGAAAGTTTATTTATAATAATATTTATAATAATTATTTATATTTTAAACTTTGATACAGTTATTTCATTATATCTATTTAAAGGTAAAAGTGCTTTGATTTTTATTTAAAATCTTTCAGTAAGAGTTAAATTATACTGAATTATTTTTAAAAAATTCCAATTTAACAATTTGATTGATAAATTCATACTAATTTTAAAGGATATTTTGTGTAGTTTCAGTTTATATGATATTTTGTTTACAGAAGTAAGGCCAAAAATTTAAAACGAAATAATGTTACATGTATTAAAGAAATATTCATCCTATACTTTCCTCTACAACTCCCTTTATTTAGAACTATGTTTGTGAACTGGATGAAAAAATCGTCAAGTTTGATTTAATAAACTCAGATGTGTCGGCCTAGTGAAAGGACATATACACGTTAGTAAATTTCCCTCTTTGATAAGATATGTGGAAATCAAGTGTCATTACAAGTATTGGACTTGTCAGATGATAATGGCTCTAACTTGTGAAACCTGATGATGTTTGAGTTTAAGCAGAAATCTACATCTAAAATGTTAAGGTAATAAATATATTTTCAAATTTCCTTGACACTATTTTTAAGTATTTATTCACAAATACTAAATAGTTATTATAATTGATTTTTAACTAACATTAAACAATATTCTTCAATTACTTAGGGGTGTAGTGATTATGAAAATTTCTTTTTCTCTGAAACTTCCATATCAATATTTTTCTTTAATGAATATAGATTATATTTCATTCATGAATTTGCATTCGTATTCATCTAATATCAGCAACAAAATTGTTCAGTCAAGTGATATATTTTAGAATTAAATAGAATAAAATTGTTGGAAATGACATGCTTCCTGGAAACAATTGAAGCAATACTCAATTTTTAATACTAAGCAGAAATTTAATTAACAAATTATTTTGTTACCATGAAAGAAGAAAATTAATTTTGAAGAAAACAAAAACTAATAATTTTATGAGCCATCAGCATATTAACTAGCACCCGTTTAATGACTGACCACTTTTAATCTGTGGTTTTTGAAAAGGATATACCATTTCATGTTACAAACTAATCTTTATCCACTTTTTTCAAAATTAGGCTAAAATTCTCAGGTTACAATATAAAAAGTATCATTATCACTTGTAACTCAATGCAGCTCTGGTGTGATATAAACACAAAATTATGAATTAATTTTTAATAAAGTAAGCGTTTAAAAGCAATACTTTTGTCCATAATTAATGTGAAATTTATAAATATGATCATTTATTATAAATTTGTAGCAAAAATTTATAGAAACTACTGTTGTTTCACAATAAAGGTAGTTATTAGGCTCTTTAACCAGTACAAAATTCAAGGGAAAAAGAAATAAATGTATCGAGTAAATTGTAATACAAATCACTATTTAATAATTTACATTATAGTTTATTTAAAAATTAGTTTTTTTATTTATGTTAACAGAATATTTTATACGAAACTAACTTTTTAAATTTGTTCATTTTATCCCTTGGAATTTGCACTGATGGAAGAAATTTTCAAAATACTTTTATTGGTAAACAACAGTAATTTCTTTAACTTTTTTTCTAATTCCTTATAAATAGGTATTTCATAATTTAAATATTTTACCATAATAGGAAAATAATGCATTCTGATAAAGAAAACTGAAAAATATTTTTTTTTTCAACTCATAAGTAATGACAATAAAATATTTTATTTCCTGCCAGCTAAAAAATTACAACTTCAACGATTTGATTATTAATAAATTGCAAATCAAAAGAGAAACAAAAAATTAGATTTTTTTGTAACTACACACATTTTTTATCATACAATCTCCTAGTCCAGTAATTACACAAGAGAGAATTATAGAAAATTTAGAAAATTATAGAAAATTAATGATAAACAAAAATAATGCTAGAATTTTATGTCAAACATATGAATTCTGCAATAAAACCAGTACTTTAAATTGCGGGGTACTTTTTGTAATTCAGAAAAAAAATTCAACTTCGAAACATTTTACAAAGGAAATATGAACTGATTAAGATGATAATTTACTAATTACTAATAGTCTTTTATTATTAATTTTTATTTTCACATTGATAACTCTCTTTCCACTTTTGATAATAACATGAATTTCCATCATTTCTTTGTTTCCCAGTGTGATAAAAACTTTAATAAAGTTGTCATATGTGTGAAAATGAAACTTTAAAAACAGATTAAATTTTTTTTAATTATTTAATATCTTAGTTGAAATAATGGTACCATAAAAAATATATGTATATTTCCTTTTAATGTATGCGCCTTTTATTTACAAAGTAACATGATTGTATGTGATATATAAGCCCGGAATGTTACAATCAGCAAATCAGATAATGGTATGTGTAAAAAAGTGGATAAAAGAACGCTCTCTCTCTCTCTCTTTTTGAATCAGATTAAAATAATGACATTTATAAAACAATTAATATTAATGAATCGATACACTAAGATTGTACTCTAGCCTTATCAAGATTTTTGAGAAAACAGTGATAAAGCTAGGGGTGAACATATCTGTGTTTCGAATTTAACATGAATGTAAAAAAAATAATTTATCAGGATTCGAATGAACAAACGAATATTGTATATATACTATTCATATCACACATTACAAAAATTTAATTATATGACATTCAATATGTTTCAAAATTTAAACATTATCAAATAAATTTCAGAAATTTAAAATGCAGTATAAAATTAATACATTTTGGTAATCGTTTGTGAATTTGATTTTAAAAAAATTTTGTAAATCTTGGTACATTATTATTACTTACTAAATATCCTTATTACTTAATAATTTGTAATGATGTTTGCTAGCCATTCATGTAACATCTTTACTATCACTATGTTTTTATATTTTTAGACAGGCCTCAGTTTTGTATGGATGACAAAAACAATTTGTGAATCAAGATAAAAATTTATTTTTTGAAATTTAAGAAAAATTTGAATTAAGAATTAAATTTTTTTACCAAAATTACTACAATTTTAGCAATAATGAAATTACTAAAATATTATAATTCATAAAAACATTTTTAGAAAATTATGTAAATAATATTTATCCAATAAAAAATTAGAAGAAAATATTTCAAAAATCAAATTAAATTTCAATAACTTCCATAAATTATAAAATTATAAATGATTAAAGCTAATAAATATTAGAAACGACATATTTGTTAACACATTAAAGATAGTAGTACAAAAAGGAATGCATTCATTTTCCAACAACTGGTCTAAATATAGTAATTGTTCAAGAAGGAATGAATTATGCATGTTAATACTTCTAACTGGTGTTTCATAATAGTAATTTCTTCAGATCTTAATAAGAAAATTTTGTTAACAAGCAAATGAATAAATGTATGAATAATGTTTTAGCAAAAATATTAATGTTCAAATAAATACTCAGGATATTTATACTCGATTAAAAAATTATTTTCACTTTTACAATACTTGTTAGTGTGATCCATTTATTTACTATTTCTCTATATGACAATAAAGAATAACTTATCAGGTTTCATTTTATGAGATTGTAACATGAACAATGTCTATTAATTTATTTATTTCTCTTTGGTGTATTTAATTCACAAATAGCTAAGCATTAACTTAATGGATAGAGAATGTCTGGAATGCAATCTTAAGAATGAGCCTTGAGACAATTAGATGCATCGAAAGAAGCGTAATACCAATCACCATAGGTGATTTTACCAAAGATTCCGTGGCAAACAAACTCAGGCCTAAACGTTGGCCTAAGCCAATAAATGCTTCATTGAATTTAAGAGCTTATGTACCGTTTGTTCCTTCTTAACAAATGACTCATATAAATGAATCGATTTTTATTCAGATATATTAAATTTTTTTGCTTTACTTATATGTATTCACTGTTTCTGTAATTGAATGATATTATATGCAAATATAGAATTCATAATTATACATTTCTAAAGTAAACAAATAAACATGGAACATACTCAATTGATTGCTTATAAAAACATTTAAATGAGAAAATAAATCTTAATTTTAATCACTTGTGTTAACGTAAATTATTAATAAATAAAAAAACAACTTCCTCTTTCAACTTGTAAGGAAAAATCAAGGTATGTGTATATCTATTACACTCGTTTTCAAAAATTAATTGTAAGAATTAAAATAGAAGCTTTAGTTAGGTCTATTATTACATTTAGTATACTTATTTTTTATCATAAATTAATAACAAATAAATATATTGTTCTTTTTTTTAATGAATATAACATAGAAACAGAGTCTTATAATAAATTTAATAATAGCTAGTGTAATCAAAAGTAACTAATCATTTTACAGTGTTATTCACATTTCAGTTTCCTGGTTATAAATTTTTCAGGTGTTCAAACTGTTAGCCAATAAAATAGTGCAACAATTTAATTCCAAAATCAAAGTAAATAACACTATTGATGATATTTTTAATTAGATTTTTCTAATTTACGTTGGTTACAACAGGATAGTTAATATATTTTTGGTTGAGATTTTATAAAATTACATACAAAAATTTGCCAAGTTAGACCAATTAACGACTGCCAAGTTAGACCAATTAACTACTTACTTCTATTTTTAATCGGTTGCATGAATTTTTAATGTCTAAATGGTCAAATGCAGTTTATAAGATTTAATATTGTATATATATATATTTGTGTGTGTGTTTATTTCATTAAAATGATATGATTTGATGTCTTGAATGTATATTTATTAATCATTTTCCTTTACTTTCATTATTTATACAATGTTCAGAAAATTAATTCAGGAATAAATACTGATTCGCGACTTTCATAAGGGAACTTTTAGGACTTCTGTTTTATAGTATCACAACGTAAATAAATTGTATTAGAAATTAAACAAAAAAGTTTCAACCATTTTCTATAGTTTTCTATAGTATTTCTATGGAAGAAAATAAGGACATTTTCAAATTAAGTTTAATATTTTAAGATTATAACCAAATAATCTTGATCTGAAAATAGGCTTTAAAAATATGTTAGTTTCTTGCCACATGTAAATTTAATTGTACTGATAGCTAGTTGCATATAACAAAATATGTTTCAAAATATTTTTTGTATTGCGCAAATTTATAACTATAATAAGATATTTCTCACATATGAATAATCCTAAATTTATAATATAAGTGTATCCAAGTGCACTCTATACGCATCTTCTTTAGAGTAAATATCATTTAATAAAATTTTCTTTTGTTAAATTCAAAATAATATTATTTATTCGCAGGCCATTTTTTACAGCAACATACATAAAATGATGCCCATTTAACTTTCAATACTTTAAATAGAATTTTCTAAATATTAAGAATATTCAGATTTTATTGGACTTGTTTCCCATCTCATTCTTACTGCCCTTCAATGGTTAAAAAAAACTCAGATTTCTTGAGATATAATGAAAGCAGATTTTTTCCACAGAGATAGACATAAATTAGCAAAGAATCCCTCAAACAAACATGATTGGCATAGCCTATAATATGCCTCTAGATTTAATGGCTTATATAATTCTCAATTTATGTCTCATTATTTAATTAATCAACACATTACTTTTAAATATGTTTGATTCTAATCATTGGAATGATGTCCCCATCTTCAAATTTTTTCAGTTCTTAAGACCCGGAATATTTTCACATAGAGTTAGAGTTTTTCTTTTAATAGCGTGTACCTATTTACATTTGGAGTAGCTTTTTAATAGTTATAATGTTAATTTTGGGGGGTGTGATTTCTATTTTATACCACTTTAAGAAAACTTTACACTCATTTCCTGATTTAAATTTGTCTTGTGCTTAAATATTTTCATGTGATAATATTGATTTTAGCAAATATCAATCTTTAATCACATATTAATTATATTATTTTAAGGGTATTTTATAAATATATTCCTTTAAAACATGCATTCCTTAAATCAATTAAAAATATTCTTCATTTCTGTATATTTCTCTAAATAATTTCCTTTTTAAGAGCCATACCTATTAAATGAGGCATTTATTAATTTTATAAGTATCTTTATATATATAATTTCATTCTTAAATGTGTTTATTAGCATTCTCGATTTCCCTTGCAACATCTTAAAAAAATTAAGCAACTACTACACAGTTCCCTTTATTGAAAATAAATGATAAGACAAAAACTTCTTTAGATCTTAGTTTTAATTAATCAAACCTTAATATCTTTTTCGCTTTATGTCTTAATTTTGTTCTTTTTTGTGTGCTAATTCCGGTACAAACAAAGTCTAATTTCCAATTATGAGGAAGATGTTTAAAATGTCAGTATCTTTTTTTTTATAAAATGATCTATCTTCTATTAAGAACAATTGTTTCCAAACAACAATAGACTACTAGCGTGTATTTGATAGCTAACAAATTTAAAAATTGGATACCTTTTTCTCAATTATAAGGTCAAAACTGGACTTAAGAAAAGGTCAATAGATTTTCCTACATATTAATAAAACTTTTAAACCCTATCTCTAATTTAATATATTTTGATTTACTTTTAATTCAATGAAAACTTTTCCTATTCCTAATATTGAGTATTTCATAATTACTTTAACTATTGTCAGTAATATTACAATACATATTACCACAATTTCGTTATAAAAACACTAAGAATTATATGAATATATATTTAACAGCTTAATATACTTTTAAAACAGATTTTAATTTTTATTTATTTTAATTTTTTATTGTATAAATACTGTAATAAGAGCAACTTAGTAAATTTTTAAGAAATAAAAAAACATTTACAATAAGTTTATTGATTGTCACATAGGTATTATGAGAATGACATGGGTGTTATAAGAATCCCATGGGAGTTTAAGAATTTCTTTTTAATTTTCAGTTATTTCATCAATAGGTTTTGATTGTATTACCTTTAGAGATTATAAATTTTTTTGAAAAATACCTTTAATAATATTAAAAGTTGGATATTTTCTTGGATGTATTTCATATTATAATTTTTGTTTGGTTGTTTGTTGTTATACCGTCATTTTTTTTCACGGGGACTAATTAATTCGGGATGAACGGTTTAAAATAAATTTCGAACCACTACAAAAGTTCAAGCCCGAAAAAGATTTCGAATACACAAACTGTTTAAACAAAGACTAAACCCTAACAATTGAACTACCAGCCAAGCATTATTATTTCCACAATGAAATTGTGAATATATAAAAGCTTTCATAATCATATTACGATTATGAGATCATTTAAAATGTTTTTGTCGGTATAGAGTTTTTTTCTGTTTGTAAGTATCAACTTTTTTGTTTTCTCTACTATAATATCACTGTAGAGGATCATACTATTTTTAGCTTGAAAATTAAAATTTTAAGTACGAGTAGTGCTGAACTGATTATTGTTTGTCACTACTGACATCATTGATTGAATAAAAATTTGACCTTACTATTTGAAAAATGCATTTTATTATTGCTTTTATAGACATACAATTTCATTTTAATATTATTGTATACTGATTTAAAACTATTTTACATCCCACAAATACTTGCTTCATATGTTTTTGACAACAAAGAGATTTTTAACAAGAATGAATGGATTAAATAACTATATGGAAATACCTTTAACTATAAAAGTAGCAACCGCAATTTATAAAGTATTTTGAATATTAATTTGAATTAAATTTAGGGACTAATATTCCTCATTAAAAATTTTTTCTAATTTTAATCATATTTAGAAAGTAATTCAAAAGTGTAATATTTCAATTCTTTTATAAAACCCCTTCACGTTTTGAAGACAGAGTAGTTAAACATAGAGTAGTAAACAAAGTAGTTGAAATTATCTTCCAAGACCCATAGCTGCATAGATCAAGGTTCACAGTTCTTGGAGAAATTGAAAGCAAAATCCTGAACTCCTGATGATCTAATGTAAAATATGGATTTCTAAAGTAAAAAATTTCAAAGAAATTCAAAGAAAATATAAAAATTCAATATTGTTCTCAACGAACATTATTAAAAATATAAATCATGAAATTTTTTAATTTATTTATTTTTAACTGCATTTTGTGGCTGCATTTCGTCATATTTAAAAGCAGTTTGTATCAATTTTTGGGTATTTACCATACCTTAACTTTAAAAAGAGAGTTTATGAACAAATAAAAAACATTTCCCTGTAACATTTATTTAAAATATTTTCCTCAAATAACTATCTTGCATTTTAGTGGAAATTAAATTTAAAAATTTAAAAAAATTTGATCCGAAAAAAGCTAAGGTTTCTTATAAATGAAAATAAGTTGTTAATTTTTCAAACAAATATTTCCTTATTGTTTACTTTTTATTCATTTTTATTTAAATTAAAATTATTTGAATTAAAATAAACAATAAAAAATATAATAATGGAAGAATTATTTTCCTTGAATTAAGAAAATATAAAGATATTTTCTTAATTCAATATATTCTGCAATGTCACTTCTCCTTTCCCTCATAAAATTATGCGCATTAAATTCAAATTTTTGTCACGCTTCTAAATTGAAAATAGAATTTGTTAACAGTAAGTTGCTTTTTAGTCGATATTTCAAAGTATATTCTCAAATATTTGTTTTCAAAAATACGGAATACATTATGAACATTCTAACAAAAAAATATTTATATTAATGTGAAATAAATATCAAATAATTGTTACTCCATTTTTAGTTTTCTATACTTTACAGAAAATTCTCTGAAGAAGAATATTATATATACGTATTTACGAGATATATGGAAGCCAAAATAAAATTAAGCACAATTTTTAGATTAAAATCCTATTAGCGAGTAGTTCCGTGTTTTAATATGCATATACCATTAGATGTTGATTTAAGTATATTTATTTGGAAAAGATTATTTAAACATCTAACATTAGCTAATGAGTGCGAATGCCATTTGTGCCTTAAGTAATTTCAAATTATTCCAATGTAAATTACATAATTCAATCCTTAAGAGACTTTTAATGGGTACATGTGTATAACATACATGGAAGTAAATTACTTAGTTGAATTAAATAAATAATTCAATGGATTGTCCAAATATTTCCCTTTTACTAAATTATTGCTATTATTAATATCTAATGGAAGAATTCTTCAATGATTATGTGCTTTGCAATTTACCATCTGTTTACAAAGCATAAATTAGTCATTAATTTCAAATTCTCTTATCCTATTTCAATTTTCAGGTTAAAGTAATGTCGAAAGATTGCTTATAAAATTCAATATTTTCCATTTCGAGTATTTCATCGCATACATAACATTTGCCTCTTATTTTAAAAAGTAAATATTGTTAAGATGTTAAATAAGGCAATAAAAATAAAAGTTCGTTTACACACAAATTTTCTACAAATAATCTAACGAAACCAATTGATGATACATAAAACTATTATGTTTTATTTAAAATCTCAAGCAACCCTACTAATATAATTTACTTTTAGAATAAAGAGAAAAGTGTTTGTAATGCTCGCAATTATCTCAAAGCAAAAATTCATTAGGCAGGTTATTAAAAGTACTGATTTATATCTATTCGTTTTCCATGATTTTTGTCAAAATAAATCAATTTTTCTTTCACATAATCAATTACAATGTTATGAAATTGGATTTGAAGAATTTTTTCTTTATAATTATTACCGTATTTACGCGAATCTAATGCGCATCATTTTTAGCCAAATGTAGTATTCAAAATTAGAGTGCACATTAGATTCGAGTGCAAGGTCAGCAGTTCGCAGATGGCACCAACCAAATTTAAATCGTACCAATAGATTACTGTATGTCTCGACTACATTTACCAATACAGTTATCATTGATACATTATTGCATAGAGGATACAAAATGCAAAGGAAGTAGTCACGAAATAGAGGACAAACAGAGAAGAATGACATATGACGCTACTTTCAAACGTAATTCTTTATGGTAAAAAAAGGCAATAGAAACGCAGGAAGAGAGTTCAACGTAGCTGAGAGCAATATTCGCTTGTGGTGGCAACAGAAATTGGCACTGTTTGCAACTAAAACTAGTAGAAAGAAATTCACTGGCCCTCGCAAAGGAAGACACCCTAAAATTGAAGAAAAAGTGTTGGAATGTGTACGTGCAAGGAGGAAGAATGGACAACCTGTGACTTGTGACACCATTAGAAATAAAGCAAAAGAGGAGGCTGAAGTTCTTGGAATAGTGAAACAAGAGTTTGACGCTAGCCGTGGATGGATGGATCGGTTTATGAAGCGGATGGGCTTATCTATAAGACACCGTACAACAATATGCGAAAAGCTTCCTACAGATTTTGATTGAAAGCTACTAACATTTCAGCGGTATGTCATCACACTTCGGAAGGAAAAAAATTTTTAAATGGGCCAAATTGGAAACTCTGACAAAACGCCAATTTGGTTTGATATATGCCTATTAATTACACCATTACGGAGAAGGGGACTAAGTAAGTTATCTTCAAAACTTCGGGATGTGAAAAACAACGCGTAACAGTGGTGCTGGCAATAACAGCAGATGGGTGCAAACTTCCCTCTTTCTTAACTTTCAAACGGAAAACACGCCCTAAAATCCCTAAGAACGAAAAGTTGTTCCCAAATGATGTTTTGATTCGAAACCAAGAGAAGAGGAGGATGAAGAAAACGTTAATGCTTGATTGGCTCAGAAATGCATGGGAACGCTCTTCATTCCACCACCAATGCTTATTTGGACGCTTTCGTGGTCATCTCACTGACGACGTAAAAAAGAAGATGCACAGCCTTGGCAGTGATCTTGTTATCATTCCTGGAGAGATGGTGTCTGTGTTATAACCCCTGTACGTTTGTATAAATACACCTTTTAAGGGGTACTTTCAGACGGAGTACGAAAAATGGTTTTGTGAGCCAATCCGTGAAAAGACCTCGACAAAAAAATTAAGCGTGCTGCACCGCACATTGTTGCACACTGGGTTTCTACTGCCTGGAAAAGCATAGAAGCACCAGTGATTGTGAAATCTTTCAAGAAATGCTGCATTTCAAATTCATTGATTGGCAGTGAAGGTGACATGCTCTGGAAGGCCAAGGATGATGAGGAGGAGGAAAGAAGAAATGAATCTGCTTCTGACGAATAGAGTTGCGAGGATTCCAGTGTTGAAAACATTAGTGAATAAAAACATTTACTATTATGTAGAAACTGTAAGCTAGATAGAAATGTTTATATATAAAATGTGGTATCTAAATTTAAATAAAATTATCATACCCTTAATTCATAGTTTATATACAAATCCATTGTTGTATAAAATAAGATTCAATAAATTCCTCATACCAGTGATGCGCATTACATTCGCTGACAAACAACTTTTTTTATTATTTAAAGTTTTAAAATGGGGATGCGCATTAGATTGGATGTGGAGCAATAGATTCACATAAATACGGTATCTCTTTTTATAATGAGAAAAAAAATGAATGTATTCTTAAATTAAAATCCAAATTATGTTAAAGTTTTATAAATTCTACTTACATATGTATTAAATTAATTTAAATGATATTCTGAACTATTGAACTATAAACTATGCTTAAAAAAGAAACTATTTGATTTTCAATGTGTGTATCAGGACTAAGGTTCAATATTTTTTAATAATATCAAACCTTATTTTAAATATGTAGAATATTGTTCTTTTTTTAACAATATCAAGCGTTATTAAATTTGTATAATTAATCGCTCGTTAAAATAGCGTTTCTATACGAGCAAAATGTTTTAACAGTATTCTATATTAACTGTCTTAATTTATATGCTCCTAATAACTGAAATTCAGAAAATGGTATCATCCGAAGTTTGTACAAAGTTTATTCTCAGAAGAACATGATGATCTATCGAAAAAATTAAGAAAATTTCCTTATAAACTTCAAAAAGCGTTGTCACTTCAATGAAACTTTCGATTTTAATATGTTACTTGGGTTAACTATTTTACTATAGATATTTTCATGATTATCATCTTTTATGAATTACAAACAGATATGTGTGTATCAAATAAAGTATCAGAAAAATTTAAAAACGTTTTCATTTATTATTGTTTAATTGTGATATTCCTCAAACCAATTGTTAGGACAGTCACCGATGATAGAGGAACAATGCCAATCTATCATTTATCATTATGGTAATAAGATAAGAACATTCCCAAATTACTAAATTCTCCAAACAAAAAGCATGTTTAAAAGTCAAGATTCTTATAATCAATAAAATAAATTCTTTATATATTGAATTGGAAAAATAACAATAATTTGAAATTCGCAAAGAAAGCAATGAAACAGATTTCATGTGACTAATCAGAAACTAAACTTGGTGCAATAGGATATGGCATTTATGGGCATGACTAAGGAGCGTGGGAAGAATTTAAGATGATGTGTAGTCAATAATCCAGTTAAAATAAATTAATATTATCCGATGATTTCAACACAGTTTATTTCAACGCAGTACAGTTTTGTTACTACTATGTTAATTAATCTATTATTAATTCGGAAGACATCATCTGATTGTTTTATCTGATGTCTTGTTGTTAGGAAATTCGAATAGGATCATAATATAATTAGTGAAGTTGAGGACTGATAATTCTATCGAGAATTTCTTGAAAGTGCATTTTAAATGATTGAAAAAACTTCCAGACAGTTCAATATTAAATATTCGTGAATAATAAAGAGGAATTCGTGAATAATGAAGAGGAATTCGTGAATAATGAAGAG
>JAPDSC010093491.1:3494594-3506688 GCA_026290005.1 Latrodectus geometricus | reverse complement strand
TATTAAATTTCTGCATTTCTATTCAGATTTTTAATTTAATTGAATAAATACGTCATCTTTAAACAATATTTATATATGTTTCCTTATGCATTTTTAGCATAGCTATTACATTCTTCTCTGTTTTGCTTTAGATTTTATGACACGCAATGACGGAAATTTTAATTGATAAGTATTCTAGTATTTAAAAAATCTCTCTTATTTATTATGCATATTTTCTTATTTATAAAGATGTTATGTTTATTTTTTTATTCTTTCTTGTGCATTGTAAGTAACAGATGGGTATCTCTTACTTTCCATGTGTACTTATGCATGTTGTAAGCATTTTATTTTTTACTTTGCACAAATAAAATGCGAGTAATACAAACTACTAAATATGTATAAACTTTATAAAATCCCAAAGCAATATAAAATAAATATAATACTCATAAATAAACTTTGCAGCCTTCACTAAATGGAAATTTAAATAAATTATTCGTAGAAAATAAGATGAATGGAATCTTTTAAATATTAGATCAGGGAAATAAAACATTAATTTTTAGATTCTTATATTAATAAAGAGGGTTTGTAAAGAAATTTTATTTTCATAAATATTTTGAGAATTTTTTCAGAAATTTAAAACAAGTAAAAAGTTTTGGTTATCTTAAAGCCTGTAGAGGTGTAAAGCATCATGTCTGAATAAATGGAAGAGAAATAATGCTTGATTTTTACCAGAAATTCTTATTACTACTGTGATTTTGTTTTAAATTAGATTACTAATTTTACATTAAAACTCCTTATAAATTTTTCTTCAACGTCTCTTTCATTTTAAAGTAATCTCATACACAAATAAAAAAAATTCTAACTATTTTTTAGTTTAAATTTATTTTATTAGGCAGTATTATTCTTATAATTAAAAGTTTTAGCATATTTTTTTAAATTTTCCTTTTAACCAAGAAATTCTCATTTCATGCAACCGAAAACAGTTTGGTTTAGTATGAAGTATAATATTTCACTATAAATGCACACATGATTTTCATTAATCGTCAGTTAATTTTTCAGACTTTTAACTATTTTATATGATAGTAATAAAATTCATTTTGCGATGTTTATATAAGGGAAATTCTTTCCAGACAAAAATTGAGATTTTTATGTTTTTTAATTAAAATTTCAAGATTATTGATTTTTAAATCACTATTAAACATATCACTTTAAACTTTATTTGATTGGTTAGAAATATTCCTTTTTATTACGAGAAACATTTAAAATCAGCAAAAAAAGCTACCATTATACTTTAAAAGAGCAACTATAATTCTCTCATTCTTTGATAAGAAATTATTATTATTCCAATCATATCTTTCCAAACTGGAACAAAATTTTAATTTTCCTTGAATTTTTAAATATAATGAATTTAATATGCAACAAATTAATGAAACATTTTGAACTTAAATTTTATCTTATTTTTACATGTCATTAATTAATGATTGTCTTTTGTTTTATTTTTGATAACTTGTTAAATTCTACTCTTCATCATCAATGTACCCAATTTTCTCTGATTTCGTTCCCTTTTACGTTAAATAAATTCGTTTAACAACATCTTATGAAAATATTAAACGGAAGATATAAGGGTGGAGAATGGTGTGGAAACATACTTATAACGAGTATATAATAAACATAAATTTAGTTTGTCAGCAATGATAATTTTCTTCTAATATATTGTTCTTATTAATAAATATCGCTCTTATTTTAATAATCATCGATAAATGTCTCACCACTAAATTTAATGATAACAGTAACATTCTTGTAAATAGTACAACAATAAAAAGTATTCATATTAAAAAGATCCATAGGATGAAACTTTATAATATATCTCGAAAAAGATAATTGTTTATTTTTAGAATTTAAATTTTAATGTGTGTAAATAGACTAATGGATGCTAATTTATTGTTATATAAAGAAGTAAATATTATATAATACACCACCGAATTAACTTTATTTGCGGCATAATAAATACCCTTTATGTGTGAGAATTCTCAGCACTACCATATTACTTCAAACATGAAAAAATCAAGTTTTTTCATGAAGAGTTCTTATTATTTTTCTTCTTCATATATTTAAAATCATATGATTCTATTATCTCAATGGGGCTCTTAAATTATAAACTTGGATATAATAATTAATCTTAAAAATATCAATATGAAAAATATTTTAAAATATGCTTGTGTACATATTTTAAATTGTACACGAGCATTAGCTTATAGAGTATTTTCAACAGCATAAAATAGTTCAATCCAAATTATTAAAATTTTTATTACACAATGCATATGATCGATACTTAATAAAAAAAAATATTTAATAGAAATTTGGTTCGTACTATATTTCTGTGCAACCCTTAGGATCCACGTTGGTTTCAAAATCTTTTATTAATTATCTCTATATTAATCATTCTGGTAGACGTCTAACATGTGCTGTTTCGTGTAATCGATTCTAGGGCCTCTCGAAATGCTTTTCCTTGCCACTCCTACAGTATCCGCTACACTTTTTTTGTGCTTGGCAGCATTCAGTTCTCTCTAAATATACTAAGCCATAGATTCTGGTGAATTGCGTTGTTGTGACATTTTTACGTCATCTTTTCTCATTGTAAAAGCTGTAAATTTGAATTTCACAACTTAAGAAACGAAAAAAAAAAAGTTGATATCCTCATTTCCGCATTGATAATTGTTCTGATCTTAAATGTCAAAAACATTGATCTAAACATGATATTTAACATGATTGTTTAAACAATGTGTTTTTTTAATTTTTAAATAGGCATAATTTAGAGTAAAGCTGAACAGTAAATATCCCATAGCAGAAAAACAATAGAAAAAGTGTTAAGTTTTCTGAGAAAAAACAAAAGTAGCAGTTTTCTAAATCTATAAAATTTTTATATAGTATTTATTGTCTTCGGGAAGATAACTCCAACTGGCTAAATACATAAAATCTTTCAAATAAAGTATCAAGATGGAAATTATTTGTAAACTAATGTTTAGTGTGAACGAGGATTTTTAGTTTAATATCGTAGCAGTGATTAATATTATTATGTGAGTTACCGTTCATCTCTAAGGGAGTAAGACAAAATTATTTAAAATATCTGAAACATTTGAAAAAACATGATGTAGTTAAGTTCTCGATATTATGGAAAGAAGATGATTTGGCAGTTTTTTAATACCACGTTCCCACGTTTGAAACAATAATATCAAGACAAAATAGTTGGTTAAAAAAACACTTTTATCTCCCAATGTTTTTTTCTGCGAATAGTCAAATGTCTCAAAAAGCTCATTTACTTATGAAAATTGTATTGGTAACAGAAAAATTCTCCCCGTATCATTTATATTGACAAATCAAAATTCAATATATAAAGTGACTCTCAACTGTTTTAACTTAGAGGAAGACTCAAAGGGACAATCGTCCGTATAATTTTACATCTAAATTGAGACAAAAATTAATCAATTAAATTTATCTTTTAAAGATAAAGCTAATTTACCAAATTCATTTAATCTGATACTAAAATATTTATTACAGAAGAAGTTATCTTTTTAAAATTTTATATTGACACAAATTGTACTTCGAGAAATAACGTTCATATCTTCACAACAGTGCCATAGATTATTTTCTCTTGCGATCACGAGTGACAATTTATGTAATGTGTGCTTACCTATAAATTTATCACTCACCACTTTTCTAGTTTGCTTAAGTAATTCTTTGTAATTGCATTATAAATTACTCAAGTATTTAAACCACCAATTAACAAATGTTCGTAAAAAATGTACTGCTATATTTGAAACTTGAAAAATGCAATTAAAGACTTATACTCCTTATATACCATTTAATACTTTAAATTACTGAACTATTTAGAGACCACCTATGAAACACAGCTCGTAAAAAAATGTAAAACTATATTTGAGACTTAAATAATATGATTAAGATTGTTATCTTATTAACTTTTTAACGTTGTCGAAGACAGCTTACAATATCAACTCTCTGACAAGTTTGGACGATTTCTTATAAAATTTCTAATCATGTATTCTTGCTTTTATTTTTGGATTTCTGCTTATATATGCTGTGCTTTAAATCAAAAACAGAAAATGGGATATGATGATATTTTGGTGAATAATTTTATCTAAAAGCCTCCAATTCTTTATAGTTATTCATAAAGCCATAAAAATGATCTTACGACAAAAATTTAAACTAAAAGTAAGCTCATTGCTCTTATTTAAAACATTTAGAGCAGAATATTTAGAAAGATCAGTGTAAATATGTCAAGATTAATTCTACGTTGTAAGGAATATTCTGAATTTGTAATTGTAAAAAAGTCAACTAATTTTTCTTTCTTGCTTAAGAAGAGTCAGCTAAAGGAACAAGTTTCTGGTTCTTATCCGTTTAGGATAAAATATCTTGCATCATCTTGAAGTCAGAATGCCCATACTTAAATAAAATGCAATTTTTTCATCAATTATTAAAACACCTCAAAACACTTGTATACTATGGTAATTTTAGAAAGAATTACTCATATGGAATTTGTTTATACATGTTTGTCCAAAATATCAACCTTCCAAAATTAACTTTTCATTGAGTTAATTGTATATTTATTTTTGACAACAGATCATGTTATTTGGTACTAGTATTCTTTTCTTGAAACTTACCTCCATATATAGGAAACAATTTTGCTATTATCGTTGTCTAATTACTATATTATTATTGTTTAATGCAATTATATAATTAGACAGCAATAATATTGTTATATAATTGCTGTTTTATGCAATATAATTCATTGGTAATATAGTAATATATTGTCTATAGTTTACTCAATTAAAAAGATCTTGGTGGCTTAAGTTAAGATGATTACCTCATCATAGGTAGTTTACCATGAAGTACGGTATCTTTCACAAAAACCAACTTAACATATTGAATAAAGTAAGCAAATGTCGTAAAACAAAGATTAGTATTTTTTTACAATGGTCTTTGAGATAATTAACAAATGCTCTCGTGTATATTTTTTCATTTCTGTTGCGTTGCTTAGTAATATAACTCTATTTTCAGATAAAACAATGTTTCTGGATTTCTATTTCTTTAACCAAGAATCAAATCCAAAAACACTTTTCAGTATTTCGTTGAGATTCATAAAGTTATAAAAAATGGTTCATTTCTAACCATTTTTCAATTTTTTGATTTTTGATTTTCATTTCATGAGTTAAAAATGATCATATTGGATCAAAGAACTTTGGAAAATCTTTAGATTACAGTTGCCTTTCAAATGCAACTAAAAATTATAGATTACAATATCAATTGAACTAATACTTTAAGATGGCGTTAGAGATACCTTTCATTTTGGGTATCATTCATCAATCAGCACAATATATCACACTGACGACTGGGATAACTTTCTCTGCCGAGTAATTCAATACAGCCTACATATCAATGTTGGCCTTTCCAGAAATTTATTGAATTTAAATGCAGTTGGTATTTCTTTTTATTTTGTAATAACCACTTAAAGCACCAACCTAAGGTGAAAAGTTGATTTTCGTCTACATATTTATTTATTTGTGAATCTTGTACTCAGAACATTCCTGCTTCCAAAACAACTTTTTATTTTTACTTTATGTAAAATTGAAATTAAGTTGCAAGAACTTTATATAATTCGTCTTCCTTTAAGCCACAAAACAGAAAGTAGCATTTACAAGCTGGAAATAGTATTTTACTTTTTCTGCTGTGTTCTTAATTTCTGCTTTTTTTTAATGTCTTGACTGTAGCTATAAATAGGGGACCATTATATGGCTTTTACATTTGGAAAGAAGTGGCAATATCGTTCGCTATCACAAGTGAACCTATGACTTTAAAGGTGATTTTCCCAAAATCTTCAAACCTTTAGCATGATATCTCAAGTAATAATGAACAATTTTAAATGATATTTGGCCTACATATTTTAAAAGGTATTGTCTATGAAATTAAGCAAACTTTTGAATATATATCAAGAACATTTTCCTTTACAGATATTTCTAAAAAGCATTTTCTGTAATATTTATTAAATTACCCATATTGCTGTTTTTAAGCCATATTTTATTTGTCGCTTAAAATTTTCTGAGATTTTGCTTAATTTTAAAAAATATCGTCATGTATGCCTGGTGCCCAAATTCAATTAATATTGATTCATTACAATTTTTGGTAGAGTGTTATTCGTTTTCTTAAAGTTTTACTAAAGTTTACCGGAAAATAACACTTGCCAAAAAATATATTCAGTTTGTAATTAAATTCTTCACCCAATTGTATGTTTTTACAATATAATTTATTTAAAACAAGATAAAAAAATTCGAATTAATTTTTAAGTAAATCTTAGCGTATGTACCTTAAACACACACACTTTCTCTCGCTCTCACTCTCTCTTTCTCTCATTCCTTCTTTAAGAAACAGTCATAAAATTTAACCAAAAAATAAAGCTATAAATACTTTTAATGAACATTTATTTATGTATGTTCATTAAAAACATTTATGATTTAAATATAATGGATATCATAAAATAGTAAAAAAAAATACTACATTACAAAAACAGATTAATTGTAATGAATTATAATTTTTAATATTATTACAGAACCCGTATACTACAAAATTACATTTATGGAATAAGTGAGCGTCATTAGAATGGATGACCTTATGTAAATCAACATTATAAATTGTTAAAATACTATGTGTATGTTAATACGAGGGTCACTCTGAAATTTTTGAGATACGACTAGGTTTTTAAAGTTATACTTACAAAATTTTAGGTGTGTTCAAAGTAGTCTCCTCCAGCATCAATGCACTTTTGTAGACCAATTTTCCACAGATTAAATGCCTCAATCCATTCATTTCTTGGAATAGATGAAAAAAATGCATTTATAGTCACATCAATCTCTTCTTCTGGATGAAAACGACGTCCACGTAAGTTCTTTTTTAGATTAAAGAATAACCTAAAGTCGCACATAGCTAGATCAGGTGAATACGGTGGATGTTCGATCACTTTAATTTGTATTTGTTTAAGAAACTGAACTGTTAATCCGGCTGTGTTTGAAGATGCATTGTCATGGTGAAGCATTAGTCCCTTAACATTCAGTTCTTGTAGAATTTCTGGAAGACATTTAGTGGTATACTAGTTTGCTGTTACTGTCTTCTGTCCTTTCAGCTTGGTGGCTTTGACCAATCCCGTACTTCTGAAGAAAACGGCATACATCACTTTTTTCAGTGCGCGTTGCTTTTTCACCATTGTCGGCGCGGGATCATCTTCAAACACCCATACTTTGCTTTCTTGACGTGTTGGAACGTCAAAAACGGTATGTAAGTTTCATCACCTGTTACAATTTTAGAAAAGATGCGATGGCCACCATCATTTAGCAATTTAAGAGTTTCTTTACTGATTCTGACACGCTCCTCTTTTTGGTGCTCAGTTAGATTATGGGGAACCCAACGGCAAACTACTTTTTTCATATGTAATTCTTCATGAATGATTTTGTGTATGGCTGCGGATCCAATGTTAAGTTCTATCTGTATCATTTGATAGGTACAGCGATTATCATCTATTAACATTTTTCGTATGGCAGACACATTATCCGGGATTATTGCTGATGGCGGCCATCTTGTGTGATCTTCATCCTAAAGAAAATTGCGACCTCTTCTAAATTCTCTAAACATATGAATACAGTAGCACGAGCTGGAGATTTACCACCAAATGCTAACTGCAACCGTTGAACGCATTCTTCTTGATTTAATCCTGCTTTAAAATCTAGAAAATCATAGCACGAAAATGTTCTCGCGTCAACTCCATTTTCTCTACTGTTTAAAATTTATTTTACGCTAAACAAGTTAAAGTAAGTCAGTAAAAAAACAACTTCTGTGTTAAAATACTTTGTATTTTAAAATAAAACCGTTTTTTTTTTTTTATTTTGTAAATTCTCGTCTGCGCGGATCTCAGAAATTTCAGAGTAACCCTCGTACTCATAATCAAACGAAAGTAAGCACTGGTATAAACAGATATTAATGAGATTAATGGTATAAATGTGTATTATTGTGGTTGTATTGAAGGCTATAAAGAACAATTAGTATAAAATGGAAATAAATATTAATGTACATTTTTTCTTTGTTCCAATTTTAATGTTTAAAATTAAGTGATCCGTGTTTAAAAAAAAAAAGCAAAATTTAAAATTTTGGGGATAATTCCTGTATGGATCAGTGATAGAAAAAAGTAAAAATAGAATGAGTTACAAAAAAAAATGTCATTAACTATTATAAGATTAAAAATTTTGTACTAGTTTATAGTACAACATAAGCGTTTTTCAAGAAATTGAAACAGAAAAATTGTAAGATCCTTATTCAGTAAAGAGCAATAAAAATGAAACATTTTTTATACAATGATAATACTCTTTAATAAAAAATAGCTTCATAATGTTATTTTAATGTCACATTCAGAGAAAAAATATATAAAATTATTTGTGAAAAAAGTACTAAGCCTTTGAATTAAGACATTGAAAGAAAGTGGCACTCTAAAAAATATTTTTTCATTTCAAAATAAAACGAATAGTAAATTTTTATTTGAAACTTTTGGATGTAAGCATTGCTGAATGCAATTAATTCTTTTTGGAATAACTAATGACATGTGTGATTAAACTACTGTATAAAAACACTTATACGAGATTATATGCATCAAGTAAATTTAAAGGTAAAATATAAGTATTATTTAACTGCACAAATCGAATCTGTTCTTGATAAAATGGAAGAGTTTTCTTCAAAGTAAAGTAAATTGTATCTAGTTTAAAAAAGAAAATAATTTCAGTAAAATAATTTTTAAATTTTAAAACGTTGTAAAAACCAATAACATCTTGAGCATTCAGAAAGATGTTCAATAGTAAAACATTTGTAAAAAATGTGAAAATTTATTTATTAGTCATATATTTCAGGGAGAAATATGAATATCTAAATAAAAAAGATAGCACGTATAAATACGTCTTGAGATCAAGGTTGGACTTTGGTTTTCAATAAAATAGATTAATTTGCATAGAAATTTATTTTTTTCAAAGCATGTAAACGGATTAGTTTGTATCCTCAATCTCATGGGAAAAAATTTGAACACTTATTTTATAACCTTGAAAAGTATTCAATATCCCCGTACTAATAAGTTTTGACATAACCTACTGAGGGAAATTTTTAAAACAGTTCTATTAAAAGTAAAAATTAAATATTTTTATTTTGTATAATTGCTTTAAAATAGCATATTATTCAATATAATGCAAATTCTAATCTTATAATCTATTTAATAATAAAAACTGATCTATTTAATGCTGGTTTAATTTGCTTATGATCATACAAAAACAAGAAACTTTTAAAAGTTTAGAATAGATTATTGTCTCAATTAATATGTTTAGTGCAAGCCTTTTAGTATTATCTGTTTTCTAGTGATTTTTCTAACCATAAGCTTATTTTATAATTATTTGTTATATTGCTTATTTGTTATAAATTATTCAGTGAAGATTTATAGCATATAGATATAAAAGAAGAAATTAAGCTGAGATATTTTACTCAGAAAAGAATCGGCCAGTAAAAATCAGATAACTCTTCTTTATCTGTATACACAAGATACTTTATTACATAAATGTTGAAGGAAGTATCCTGACCTTTCCAATATAACTGATATGAAGTACTGAATCCATAAGAAACACAATCTCTGATTATGCTAAATATAGAAGAAGGATAGTTAGCATTTGCTTTACATCAAATATGAATAATTCTGTTAATAAGTGTTAAATAAATTTGTTAAATAAATATGTTTCTTAATCTACTGTTTCCACTATTTGACATTATTCTTTTCGAAAACTTTATCAGTGATACTTCAAAACACCTTCCTAAACGAAACGGGAAATAACCTCATGAGCATAATTACCTGTGTGTAATTAAAGAATTATCTAATCACTACATTTCCAAAATTACTTTAGATAGCAAAAGTATATTGGTGTTGGCTGCATTATGATGAATTCATGACTAATGTTTGAAATCTTGAAATCTGCATCTGCCTATTTATCTCTATGATTAACGAATGTAAAATGTAATAGATCCGAATAGATAGCAAAATCTGACGCATTCAATGAGTTTTCTTAACTTATGAATTTAAGTATACCTTTCAAAAATTCCTTATTCATGAAAAAGAGATTTAGTTTATATCTTTATAAAAATAATTTGAGAAATTTTTTAAATTAATAATGGTTATCCGTTAGATCAATTTGTAAAGAAATATCACATTACTCAAGATTGCTAGAACAACATCGAGAATACAATAAAAATCAGTAAGATGAAATCAAAATATCGCAGATCTAATTGTCATCTGAAACCGGTATTCGATCAAACAAATTTTTTTCTAAATAAGGTCGTGTGTTTATGCGAATATTAATGTAATAAAGTTCTTGATAAACTTCATACTCATGTTATATTTGCCGTTCAAAAGAGTTTTACGATTGATCACATTTCTCAAAATTAAAACTACCACCATGAATACGCTTTCAGAGTTCAGAATATTATGTTACGTGTAATGAAGTTAAATAATTCTGAAGTAAAATAAGGGGTTATTTTGTGTAAAAAGTAAAATTCAACTCGTTACTCATAGGAAAACTTCACTTTCTCTTCTTTTTATCATTACACACATAGCCAGAAAGATATGAAAAAAATGTATCTTTTTTATATCTTTCAGGCTATATGTGTTTATATTTGTGCTTTTATAAAGTATAAAATCATAAAAAATTGCATTCTTTATTTCAAAAATGTTTGATAAATTGAAGCATTTAATCATAGAAATGTAGCAACTTAGTAAAATATTAGATTTGGTATTTTTCCTTTTATACCACTCTGAATGTGTAGATTATATTTTCTCTTGTTGCTATTACATTAATGAAGCACCAGCTGTTGTCAAGCAAATGGTGTCTTAAAATAGAATAACTTAAAGAATAAAAGAATTTGCACAACATTATCTGATATCCATATTAAAATCCCTGATAAAATAATCAAAATAAAAAACATTATCAAAAATCATTACTGGATCAAAAATAAATGGGGAAATCTTATCCATAGTAGTTATAAACAAGGAAGAACTATTTTTTTAAATTATTGAAAAAAATCAGGAAAATTTCCTTTGAGATCTGCCATGTTTTTGTGCTTCGAGCCTTTCTATCGACATTTTTTTAAACATTTAATGTGTTTATTTAATACTTATGTGTGCAAATAAGAATTCAATTTCTGTTAAAAAAATTTTTAAAATAACATACTATATTAGTTTTAATTCATTATTTTAAGAGAAAAAAGTTTAATGATTGACATTATTTGTATTTATATCAATTTATTCTTTTATTATTTTACGTTATTTTGAAAACAAAAATTGTCTTTATTAAATGATGCTCTTCACCATAATTTTTATGATTCTTTGGTTTATTTGAGGTTTTATCAGGTATTGTAAATTAGTAATGTAATATGTTATATTCTGTTTAATGATTGCTTAAGTATGCTATTTGAGTTATATATTTGTGAGTTCATTGCAAATTTTATAAATAAATAAACCTCTATATGTTTCAAAATGTACCTCGTTATAAAATAAAATTCAAGCACTAATTGTGTGAGCATTTATACAATGAAAACTATTTTTGAATATTAATTTATTATACATATGCAAGTATTAACACATAAATTCAATTAAAAGAATATGTTATATTCGAATACAACTTTTATTCAAAATTCATATAAAATTGAATATGTTAACTTAGCTATATATCACTTAAAGAATTTTACTTTATATTTACAATCAAAAGTTTGATTTTTTTTAACTTCTAACAGTTATATAAACCGTAAGATCTATTTTCTTTTTGGAAAATCTAAATGCAGATTTTGATGCAGATTTTTATCAAAAAGCGATTGAATATTTTTATACAGATGACACAAAAAAATGGTTATAAAAATAATGAAAACATCTTAGTGTGTAATACAGCTTAGATTCGCGTCTAGATCAAATCATTTATAACTGATAAACGAGTGAAATATTTCCTTAACAGTTGTAACAGTTAGAGAAATATTTCAA
>JAPDSC010093491.1:3483987-3494584 GCA_026290005.1 Latrodectus geometricus | reverse complement strand
CAAACAGAAAATGTATTATGCCAATGAATATCATACGTTAAAATACCAAATGGGAAATTACACAATTGCTCAGAAAATGTAAAAAATATCTATTGTTTTCAGATTTCTGAAGCAACTGTAATGCAATAAGTAACGGAAAAGGTGTTTGACCAGTCACTTCAGGGACATTAGTACATAAAATCCTTAAGTAATTTTAAATTTCAAGATATAAAGATTTCAACTACGGCATTCTCAATATTTCTGAGACATATAATTTATATATCAGAAACATTGAAGTAAAATATTTATGACAAAGTTTTCAAGTTTCTGTATTATTTAAACTTACGAAAAAGGAAGGCATGAAAACTTATTTTGCAAATATATAATATTTTCTCATTAATATAATTATTAGAATATTTCAAAAAATAATAAACTAACTTTTTTATTGCTACGAATGCAGTTAATATTGAAAAACTGTGAATCTTCTATAACAATAATTTAAATAAAATTCTAATGATAGAAATATTACAACATCATAACTCAAACTATTTAAAAATCAGCTGCAACATAAAGAAATAATTCGGTAGAAAAACAATGACGTCATTGGTTTAAGAATAATGATATAGTTGAATAGTTGAGTCCAATGTTCATTTAGCTGAGAAGTTAAACACAAAACTTTTGGTCATCCAATGAAACACCAAACCAACTTTCATCATCAATAAAATATTTTCTTTGATTTATTCAAATTCCAAGAAAGGTTACTTTTGAAATTTTGTCTTCTTGATGATACTTGTAATTGTCAGAAAAAGCTGGATACTTAAAGGGCCATTTTTGACACCTTTTGTAATATTTGCGTTGTTAAAATATAACTTTTCAGAACATATTAGTGTTATTCAGTGAAAAAATCTACATTTTTATTATTTCTTCACAAACAATCAGTTTGACTTGTTGCTCATTAACAGCGAATGTGTGTTTCAAATACTTTCTGCCTGAAGTATCACATATTTCTATTTAACAATTTCATCATATACCTATTATTCCAACTTTCCTTTATTATTAATATTACATTTAAGACCTCCAATTATTAGTACATTTCTAAAATAAGTTTCTTATTCTCATTTTAGGATATTTCAAGAGAAAGTTTTGTTGAAAACTTCTTTTGATTAATGCTCAAAACATTAAACTAAATATTTGTCCAGCTTTATATCACGATATTCACCTCATCTGTATATTTAAAAATTCAACAAATAAATAAAACTAAGCATTTTAAATCCAAGAAGCAATAATTCACCAGCTTAACTCAATTTTAACTTATTTTTAGAAGATAATAAGCTTTTGTCTTCTTCTTAAACTGATCAGGAAAATTGTGTATGTGTATGTGTGAAAATATTTCACACATTCACAATACTTCAAACTAAAGATTTCAAAGAGTCTAATCTTATCTCTCAGAATGAAATGCTAAGATATTTCAATATTGCTCTCTTATTTTGGATTTTGCAAATACAATTACTATGTATGAATGCTCCTGAAATATGGATGGTAAATATATTTACAAAAGTTTAAAACTATAAGGTTGTTCACAAATAGGCCATTTAAAAATATTCTAATAAAATTAAATTAATGTAATTATCAATTTTCTTCTCAATTTAGGACATCGAATTCTTAAATAGTCTTAAATAAAACTATAAAGAAGAGAAAATTTACTATTCACTAATTGTTATTCCCTGGCCTTCCATTCAACAATTCCTAGAATTAATTCCCATCTGTAGTATGATGAATGTTCATGATGAATGGATCGGAATACGCTTTAAGCTATTGATCTCGGTCTAATTAAAACTCATATGTAAAAAATTATTGAGGCATAAGCGAAAGAAATGTAACCCGTATGTTATAAACCATTAACTCAGTCATGTTATGCATACTAATACTAGACAAAGAAAATGGCTTGAAAATACATATACCAATAATTAATACCAAACAAAGCATCCAAAATTGAAATTTTATCTGAAAAAAGAAAGAGAAAATTCCATAACATAAATCAATGACTTCAGAAATTAGAAATGCTTTGAGTGAATAAGAATGTAACCTTATTTTAATGTTTCAGAATAGTGTATTTTAATTTGTCAGCATACGTAGTGAGACAAATAAGAAAAGTTTACTTAAGTTACTACATGATTTAGCTGAATTCACATTGTACTAAGAACAGAATTTAGCTAAATAAGAGAATTGCCTGGAACGTGGAAAGAAATGTTAAAAATGTAAAGAAATGTTATTTCAATATTGCAAAATTTATTCCAAATAATAAGGAATGTTTAAGGTTTTCCACGACAAGATTCTTCAGTGCTACTACAAGAAATAATAATTGGTATATCCTGCTAACAACTTCTTAAGATTGAATATTCAACACAACTCAGCAAGAAATATAGTTTCTTTCGGCAGTGAGAAAATTGATAGCCAGCAAAAGAATTCACCTAGACTAATAAGTAATTTTTTATCCTCTAGAGGCTATTTGAATCGAAGAAAGCGAAAATTGCTGAACACTGAATTGGGTTGCAAAGTGATTTGATTAGTTTTTACTAATGAATCTCAATTCAATTTGGAATGTAAAACTAGGCATATTTCGGTATTGATAGAAAAAGTTACTCGAAATTATCCAACATTTGTTCCAAATTTCATATAAATAGACAAAGTGGCATGATGGTGTGAGCTGATACTCTCATAGGATGATGTATCAACCTACATTTCATTTCGAAAAATGATTTCATACCATAAATGTATGTACACGAGATACATAGACCTTTCCTTCATCTATATATCATACCCTAGGTTGATACTATTGCATACCGAGTTCAAAATGAGTGATAATATCAAATTTCATATAGCTAATTATGAAGAGAAAAAACTGAAATTGAAATAATACAGTATATGATGAGGCCAATATGCTCTCCTGATCCAACAATTTAGGAACAAATTCTACAATTATTGTTACATAAAAACCTCTTTCATGACTTTATGTGTGTCTTCATGACTATATAGGTACTCTTTTAAGACTTAATTCCCAATAGACATCTTACCTTAAACATCCTGCATTTGTGTGTTCCAAACATACGTGTTTATTTTTATTTGCATCTTACCAAACTGTTATCAACAAGAACCTTTACAATTTTTCTTTCGTTTGAAAGAATAAAGTAAAAGTTCTCTTTGAATGCTTTTCATACATAGCTGTTGCATGACAAATTTCTTATTTTTCTGTCTTGCCATACATCTTTAATTTTTAAAAAGAAAATATGTACCGGTGTATGTGAGCATAAAATCATATTCATCAAAGAAATAAAATAATGACGCAATTCAAAGTTTAATTTAGATAGTCTCATAATATTCTTTACAAAACTCTGTGCTTTTGAATTGATATTACATATACTTAAATTTATTTAACAACTCCACATAGCATTTTTCTTTAACTTTATACACATATTTTCTTTAATTTGAAAATAATTTCTAATAATTTAAGTTAAAACAATATTTAATTACAAATTTACATGCTTTATAATTAAATTTTTGAATTGAATGATTTCATTTAAATTAGGCTCTAAACATTATATAAATTTAAGTATTATAAATATACAAAATTTTAGCATTATATATATATATATATATATATATATATATATATATATATATATATCTGTCACAAAATTTCTTAAGAATTCAAACTTATTCTTTTTGCTGAATTTGACGAGCTTTGTTTTTGAAAGCAAAAACTAAAAATACAAATCACAAACTAACAAAATAAATGAAAATATTTGTTGTATGTAGTTTTAAGTAATCAATTGTAAATAGGTAATAACTCACGATAAATTTTAGCAATTATGTATAGTTAATTTATATGAAATATGTGTGTTTCATTGTTTGATTTAAATTAAATAAAATCCAAAATATTTACTTACATTTTATAGAAAAAATAACACAGTTTTAAAATGATGAATTACCCAAAAATTTGAAAATTTTTGTATTTTTGAAGTTAAAATAACTAGTTTGAGCATTTAAAAATTTCTAAAACAAACTCCATTTGTGTTAACACCATGACATTGAATAATTTAAATATTATATTTTTCTATCTGAGGAACAAAATAAAAAAGCTTATGTTGTCTCAAAATTATTTATATAATATATACATTTGTGTGATAAAAAAGAATATATGTATATGTACATAACTGAACAACATGAAAACATAATGTATATAACTGTAACAAACAAAACAACATGAAGACAAATTGAAGAAGTTAAATCAATAGAAACATGTCTTCAATCTAATAATGCTTTCTTTATTTTAAAATTTAATCACATTTTAAATTGTTTGCTGAAATATTTTTTATAATGTAATGCTAAATATGAAATTCATTTGAATTCTCGAAAGTTAGCCGATATTGTTTCAATAAAAACAAACCATAGTACTGGAATGTTTTAAAAATCTTGATTTTTTTTATTCTTTAAATTGAATATATTCGATACCTATAATTGTTTTGAATTTTTGCCTTGTTAAGAAAATAGTTTATTCATGTATTTTATGAATAATTCTGAAAATTGCAGGTACCCACAAAATACAAAAGGCATAATTCAACGCTTTTTTTTTCTCATTTTTCATTTACTTATATGTAAATGAAAAATATGTATACCCAGAATTAAGTTATATTCAGTAAATATGTATACCCAGAATAAGGAATAATTCATGATTCCCAATTTCAAAATAATTCTAATGTTTTTAAGTGATTGATCTTCAAATTTTATGTCGCAGGCCATCTGAATTAAGCAGAAGATTTACTTCTACATTTATATTTGAGTAAAGTCGAGTAAATATTTTCTCATTTTCTTTTATATGCAAAACATTTCTATTTGCGATTAATCTGGGCACAGAAATTAATTTTTAAATAAAATATATAACTCAAAAAGATTTGATGGCTTGCCTTTTGTGTATTGAGAAGGATTTCGAGTGGCCTTATATGTTATAATAGATTTTATGAGATAAATATTTATATTTTTATATAAATGGTTACTAAAAATGGGACAAGTGTGATAACTATATTAAATCATTCATAAATTGTAAACTATTTTTATTAAAGAAAAGAATGGAAATGATAAAAATTAATACATTTTAATTACATAAATGAGCTTTTCAAAAATAATTTGCAAATTCTTAAAATATTGTGCTAAATGTATAATCAAGGCAATTTTAGCTTAACAAAATTTTTTATGAAAATCCTTTACAAATACTTTCTAAATTTAAATTAAAATAAGTTAAAAAGTCAAAATGCTTAATTAATATTACCAAAATTACATAAATTTCAATTACTCAAGAATGCTTTTAACTTAAAGCTATTAATGCTAATATAATTATGATTTTCAGAAGTAAAAGTAAAACTTAAAATGGCTTCCTTCTAATTAACTTAATATTTTTTTTTAATTTCAATATATATTTATAACATATTCTCTATTTCAATGTATTTTTTAATTTCTCCCTAATTATTAATAAAATTATAAATTTTATTAATAGTAATCATTCAAAAATATTGTATTTTTAAAAGTACTTATGAAATTTTTCTTTATTTTAAAATGCCCATTACTTTGAAAAAAGTTAGAGAAAAAAATGAAAATACTTATAATTTTAATTTTTTGTTTTGATGAATAGATTTTTGTCATTAGTTCTACAGTTTTTATATTGATTCTAATGTTTACAACTTTATATTAAAAATAACTATTTTTCTTCTTAGTTTCGCTAAAGCTTAGCAATGTATTGGAGCAAAAAGAAGTTTCAGTCATCAAATTTCGATTATAGATGAGGATGCTCATTTTTACCTTATATTCATAATACACTACTGGCCATTAAAATTGCTACACCAAGAAGGCGACATGCTACAGACGTGAAATTTATAGGAAAGGAAGATGGTGCTGTGATATGCAAATGATTAACTTTTCAGCGCATTCAGACAAAGCAGGCACCAGTAGCGACACCTACATTGTGTTTAAATGAGGAAATTGTTCAGCCGGTTCCTCATACACAAATTGCATTTGAAGATTGTTGCCTGGTGAAAAGTTGTTGTGATGCCTCGTGTAAGAAGGAGAAATGCGTAACAGCACGTTTCTGACTTTGATAAAGGTCTAATTGTAGCGTACCGGGATTGCGGTTTATCTTACCGCAGTATTGCTCCTCGCGTCGGTCGAGATCCAATGACTGATAGTAGAATATGGAATCGAGGGGTTCAGGACGGTAATACGGAACGCCATGCGAGATCTCAACGGCCACCTATCACTAGCAGCCGAGAAGATAGGCATATTATCCGCATGGCCGTAATGGATCGTCACGAGCCGTGAGTCAAGAAACGGGATCGTTTGGAAGACAACAAGAGTTTGCACTAACAGTTCGATGACGTTTACAGCAGCATGGACTCTCAGCTCGGAGACCATGGCTGCGGCTTCCCTTGACGCTGCGTCATAGACAAAAGCGCCTTCAAAGGTGTGATCAACGACGAACCTTGGTTCACGAATGGCGAGACGTCATCTTTTCAGATGAATCCAGGTTCTGTGTACAGCATCATGATGGTCGCATCCGTGTTTGGCGGCATCGTGGTGAACGCACACTGGCAGCGTGCATTCGTTATCGTCATACTGTCCCCATCATAATGTATAATCGACCGGTGGCTCTACCCTTTATTCGAGCCCTGCGAAACCCTACGTTTCAGCAGGATAATGCCCGACCGCATGTTTCCGGTATTTTACGGACCTTCCTTGATACAGAATATGTTCGGCTGTTGCCCTGGCCAGCACGTTCTCCAGATCTTTCACCAATAGAAAACGTCTGGTCAATGGTTTCCGAGCGACTGGCTCGTCACCAAATGCCAGTCACTACGGTTGATGAACTGTGGCATCGTGTTGAAGCTGCATGGGCATCTGTACCTGTACATGCAATCCAATCTCTGTTTGACTCAATGCCCAGGCGTATAACTGCTGTTATTACTGCCAGAGGTGGTTGTTCTGGGTACTGATTTCTTAGGATCTATCCAGCCAAATCTTTTGAAAGTTTAATCACTTGTTATTTCTAGTATAATATATTTGTCCAATAAATATCATTTTGTTATCTGCATTTCTTCCTGGTGTAGCAATTTTAATAGCCAGTAGTGTAATATCAAAAACATTGTATTCAAGATATGTTAAACAAATTTTATTTTTAGCATTAATTTCAGACTTAAAACTTAGTATAATATATAATTTTTCATGATTAACTTTACATTTGACTTCATGAAAATTTCGCATGTAATCTTTAAAAACGCTTCATTTATTTTTTATGCATGTAAAAGTTAAATATGAATATAATATATAAAAGTATGTTTAAACAAAAAATACATACTTAAAAACAATTTAATTAATATAAAAATAATTTAATTGACAATCGATTACAAAATGGTAAAATTATAAAAGTAGTTAGCTCGACCAATCTATGAATACGTATTCAATATAAAAAATAAATAATTCTTTTGAAGTTTTTATAACCAATCTTTTATTTGATATGTATTATTTTACCGAACGAGATATTTTAAACAATAGTAATGTTAAGTTACACATAAAATCTCTTAGCAATTATTTCATAATAATTAAAAATAACACAAATAAATCAAAAACTCCCTAAATAATTTTATTTTATTCATAGTAAATATTAAGCTCCTTATATGAATTATTTATTTCAGTTAATATGAATTAAATTTTTCTATTTTGAATGACATTTTTTCTATTAAATTGTAGAAATAAAAATTGGATTTTGTTTTGAAGTTTCAATGAAGTACATCATTGTAGGTGTTCGATAAAGTTTTTATATGGAATTGAACACTGGATTACCAGAAAAATGTATTGTGATTATGTTTGAAAACAACAGATTGAAAAAGCAAAGCTAAATTTTCAGTGTGTAACCACCAAACAATTAAATTTTGCAAATTCAAAACTATTAAGTTTTATTTGTTTTATACATCAGTTAATTTCTCCTCTAAAAGTAATTGAATTTTCTGTCAATGAAAGTTAAGTGAAAGTGGTAGTGAAAAAAATATTTCAAAAAAATTTTATAGACATCCCCCCAATTCAATACAAATCTGAAAAGAATGTGCCCAAATCTCAGAGTAGTCATTCTAGTGTTTAACCTTTCTTTCTACATCTTATTCTGGAGAGTGTGATTACCTTCAATTAGTCTGAGTAATTTTTTCATGTGACACTTTTCCATCGTTTGATATCATACGTATATCTTTCTTAAAATGGAACCTCGAAATGATATTTTCTTTCCATTAAGAAAAACTTAATGTTCTCCTTTTTTTTTATGCTTTGAAAAAAAGAATCATGGTAGCAAAGAGTTTTGAGTTTTGCGGGAAAGAGATAGAATCAACTGATAAAAACTTTATATACTCCTGTTACACTATTTGATTGTTTGCACATGAACCAAATTTATTATTTTCTAAAATGATCTGAAATAATTCCACAAATAACATTTTAAATATAAACTACAAAATTACTAGTCTCAAATAATTAAATATGTTGTATATAATGTTTAATATACAAATTAATAACAAAATTTTATTAACTGCTTAATTAATGATATCATTCATCTCACCATAACACTTTATCTACCATTTCATTTACGATATAATGCTATATTTCTTTATTTAACAACTTTCTTAAAAATGTTATGAGAAAAAGTAACAAGCTCAGAGTTAATCATTAAAAAGTTGTCTTCCTTTCGGATTTCTTATAATAAAACTTTTAGTGAAAGTTTATAAATTCAATATTATATAGAGAGCAAGCAAAAATAAACAATGTGTTGATACTTAAGAGATATGAACAAAATTACTTAAGTAGAAAAGAGCAAATATGAACATATTAATTTCATGTGTAAATATGAACCAATAATTATAATATTTAGAATTATTATTCTTTATTTTACTTATTTTTCAATGATCCATAAATAGTTTTAGCATTTTTAATTTTCTCTATCTTTAAATTTCTCATTAACAGAAATATCTCATTAACAGTTCATGAAGTTCTTTCTTCAAATGATTCCAAATCAAACAAAGGAAAATTTAGTTGGTGAAACTTAAAACTTCAAAATGCTCGACATAATAAGCTTACTTTATGAGAAATAAAATTCAATCTGAATTTTTTAAAGTATGTATTCTTGACATCCTACTCTTCTATATCAGTATATGTTATTATCAAAAATTAAGGAGAAGTTACCATATATTTATTTATTTAATAAACAAATATACTGTAAGAACAGTTTGTCTTTCATTTTATGTAATGAATAATTATTTATGCGGTACTAACTATCACAATTATTATTTTAACTGGAACTGTTTCATAGAAATCATCTATTGATACAAAGTACAAGGTAAAACAAAATTTATTAATTATTCTATATGTCAGCTGAAGCAAAATAATATCATAGTTAATGCAGTATTTCATTGTATATGAATACAGCATGGCTATTGTAAATTATGCCTAATTCATAAAATAGGTTTTTTATTTAGTTGTTTAAAGCCCATACCTCCCATTAAAATGTATGTTATTAATTATAAATAATTTTTTTAGGAAACAGTACCTGAGAAAATTAAAATTTTATTTAAATAAATAATTTCATCTATTAAAATTAAGATACTTTATAAAACGAATGTAATTTGTTTGAACGGAATAAATTTATTAGATTTTATATTCATTTAAAGAACATTTTGAATATTTCAAACAAAAATATTCAACGATATAAGCAATTCCAACATTTGATTAAACACATCTTATTTTAAGAAATTCAAAAAATCTGTAATTTTATATCATCCTTGAAACAATCTATAAAAAAACGACAAATGATTTAAAGAAAAAAATATTCTCGATTCCTAGTTAACGGAAAATAAAATAAGTCATCCTTTCCGTTTTCAGTTGTTCTAGCGTACTTAGAATTGAACAAAAAACAACGACTTTAACGATTTTGGTTTCTCCCTCATTTACATACGTATGTTCCATAAGTTTACTGTTGATATATACAAGCACTTCTCCGAAAGACGTTAAGGCCTCTTTCTTAAAGTGAAGAGCATTTGATGGCTCTGTAACTCTTGATTTATGAGAGTCAATAAAGTTTCCGCTCGACTTTTCCTCCGTTGTGTTGTGGAAAACGTCTACGTAACCAACTCCTTTAGCCCCATACTTTGTGAACCACTTTTTATGCTAAGAAAAGGAATTTTATCAATACATGGAAAACCTTCTTGAATATTTCAATCAAATGTTTAGAATTTATAAAATCGTAGAAGTGTATTTTTTCCCAAATATGCCTCTTATTCCCTTATACTGTATTATAAACAAAAATTAATTATTGTTAATCTAACTCACCATGTTTGGTGAGTCATAATTAGTCATCAAACGTGTACTCACTCAAATTAATAATAAATTCTATGTATCTTAGCTCTAGCTTTTATCTGTACCAAACCGCTGCTGCTCAGTAACTTTGTAGTTGACGTTTTTATCTTACCTTATTTAGTTTTCTAGACAAGACCACAAATTTTCAAGTTTTATTACTAGACGATTTTATGAAATTTGT
>JAPDSC010093491.1:3471127-3483977 GCA_026290005.1 Latrodectus geometricus | reverse complement strand
AAATTTGTGGTAAGGATTCTTTTCACTAAAAAATGATAGAGAGGAAAATTATAGTTTCATAACAATAATATATTTAATTTTTAGCTCACGAAATCTATAATTCTCCTCTTTATACTGAATGCCCAGTACAATATTATCTTAACCCTTTAACATTAAAATACTTTCATCTATGATCATAAGAAATGTGTTAAATTATAGAGAAAAGGTTATGCGCTACAAAACAAGATGACTTGCAGAGCATCCAGCAGTAGAATTCAAAAGTTAGTGCTCGTTGGAAGCTAAATGATGCATGTGGCAAATAAGTTAATTACAAAATTGAAGAGCTAGTTGTAGTGATTTCATACATACACATAATGTAGTATTATATAAAGGAAAAAGAACTCATATAATCTACAATGGTTTATGAGAGAGCAAATGTTAACGATTTTAAAAATGTATCCAATAAAATTATTATTGTGTAAACATTCATTCAGATACATATTAGTATTTAAAATTTATTTAATAAGTACGAATTTCTAATTGTGTTTGAAAATAATTTTGTCGAAGGCATTTTAGTTAAATCTATGAACTGAAAAATTTCACATTCTTAAAATATACTTAATCTGGAATATTCATGACTTCCATTTACATAGTAATTTTTTCACATAATATTTTGCATTTAAATTTATCCCAAATTTTGTAACTTCTGACTATTTCATTTTATTTTAATTTTTATTTCATAAAAGTAGATTAAATAATATTTTATATTCCCTATATCTGATCAGATTCGGATGTTTCTAAAATTTATTAAGAAGAACAAGCAATAAAAAAGAACTTTCAATTGTCATATATTTTATCAAAAATTACCATATTATAATATCCTTTTACTTTTTGTTCACTTTTTAATGTCTTAAAAATAATTGTATGTTTAAAAGGAAATTTTTGTCTGCCTTTTTTTGCATAAAATGCTGCAGCAATTTACAAAACATTTAAAAACTTTTGAAAAATGCATCAGAAAACAAGATAGTGCGAATTACAAAACAACACATAACGAATTTCAACAATTGTTAGAGAAATTTAAAATGTAGTTTCTTTTTTAAGTCTAGCAACAAAGACTTTCTTTTCTCTCTTCTGTCCTATAGAATTTTTCTCTTTTCTTCTGCCTAGGTTTCATTTTAGCGTGTCTTGATCTTCCAAATCTCAGAGGATAGAAAAATTTCTTTGTTGGAAATTTTAGCCTTCTTTTTTAAAGAACTGAATTTTCTTTCAAGTCTATAAGAACATGAATGGTGTATTATTCGAGTCACGTGAACGGAGAGAAAAACTGTAAATTCTTAATAAAAATAGGAAATCTATAACCAAATAATATCTTTTACTTAAGTTTTAATAAACTATTGCAATTTTTAGTATTTTGACGAACTTCTATTATAACAAACATATTTTTAAATACACTCTGTAACTTTAAACTAAATAAAGTTGTTTATACATTCTTTAATGTAAAGACAATATTTTATCCTAAAAAAATGTGTATCTAAATAATCTTATCGAACATTAATATTATTCAGTATTATAATAACTAATTCTACGTTTGTATAATACATTATTGATAAGAAAATTATAAAGAGATAAGATTTTTGTAATACTAAATTTTATTACAAATTTAAAATACCCTTAATTTATAGCAGTATATTTATTAAATTAATTGAGAGTGTTTTTTAAATAATAGTAAAATTCAATAAATGCCTATAAAATTTGTTCGAGAACTTTGACAACGACATAAGAGAATTTGTCGTTCATCAGTAATTCTTCCATATACGACATATCGATTACAGACTGAGTCTTACAATAATAAATCTCATATAAATTCTTAAAAACAGTATATGTTTCGAGTACATATTAATACTTTTCTACATAGACCATAAAAAATGTAACTTAAAACGATTAAGTTAATTTTATAATTAGCTTTATAATTTTATAATAGCTTAAATTTTACATGCATTAATGTTAATTTTCTAATACACTTTATAAATAATAATATCAATTTTTTATCACAAAAGAAAGCAAATTCAAATTAAATATTAAGCCTTAAAAAGAAAAATAAATGAATCTTAAACTTGTTTTATACAACTTTTGTTTCTTAATATTTTAATAACATAACTTTGTAGTTTTGAGACACTTTTTTAATGCTACGATATTCATTATTTTATTTTACGTGTTGAGGCATATAATTTAACTTATTATCTGTTTTCTTGTTTTGAAAATTTCTTAAAAAATGGTATTGTAAAATCATGTAACAATTTGATTAAAACTGCTTATCTTATCAGAAAAGGTTTAATATGGTTGCTTTCAAGAGCCTAGTTAAATTGGTTCCCTTCGAAAAAAACGCTGTTAAAAGTGCACCAGTAATAAACCTTCTTTTCAAATAGTAAAAGAATTATCATTTTAACCATTTTACTTCATTCATCATAAAATGTATTCCAACGATGTATATGACTTATGCTAGCATTCTAACGACGCCTACGTCATAAAAAACTGGATACTTCGTCAATGGTCAGTATTTTAATAAAAATCTCAAAGATTTCTTGTTTTTTAACTAATGTGTATAATTCTACCATTTCACACAAATATTATCAAATAAATTATTAAATAACTTTAATTAATAATATTAAATTAAATACTTAATTTATTATTTTAATAATAAAATATTAAATTTAGGAAATTCTATATACTCTATTTTGTTTAACAAACAAAACAATTTTCTCACAAAAAATTAAAACTATTTTCGAATGGAAAAGTTCTTAAGTTTTATAAAGTTAATTTTCTGTTTTGATTTGCTAATATTTATGATTTTTATTCAATAAAATTTTTTGTATTGTGACTGAAAATTCAAAATTATTACTGACACAAAAGACTAGCATTGTTAATAACTTCGTACTAAAAGTAGAACAAAAAAGATAGAGGGTTATAAAATTACTAGATCGTATATAATAGTGAAAAGTAAATTAAATTCTATGCTTACAAAGCATGTTTCCGTTAATGTTATTGCAAACAAAAACCACAGGGTTGACATTCATATCTATCATTTCTGATAACTAGAAAATAAACAGACATCAAAGATAAATGCATCAAACGTTTTACTCGATAATCCAATAACGTATGGATATTAAAACAATACAAAGACACCATATGTGTTCGTTTCAACATTTGCTGGATGATGACCCAATACATTACATTGGAATATATTTTATGCTTTTAGTAATATTTCGTTTAAGTATCCTTCCTAAAAAATGAAGTTACCATCAAAAACCAACTTAAAACCAACTTATGCATTCACAAATATTCAAAAAGTAAGTGAAATATTTTGCATTTATCAGCATAAATATACATAATAAAAGAATTATAGGACAAAAAATCTTCTAACGGATAAATAGCCTGACTTATGATATAAAATATAACATTTCTTTCAATAACTTAATGCATGTTTATTACCAACAAACTCGTGACCAATACCAAGTTTTTATTGTAGTCTGAGTTTAAATTTTATAACAGTAAGAATTTAAGACTTTATTATTTTAAAGTATATATATTTGAAATAATAATGTCTTACATTCTTAAAGTTTTGCATTCTTCAAATGTACATTTAACTACTGGAACATTAGTTTACCATCAGAAATTTATATGAGAAATTTATAAATTTATTATTAAAATATTCATTACAAAAGGAAATATTTTAATGATAAATTCATAAATTTATTATTAAAATATTTCCTTTTCATAATAAATTTATGAATTTATTATTAAAATATTTCTTTCTTTACAAAAAAATTTCTTTTCCTTTTATTAAACACAGTAAAGGAATTAGGTATCTAAAAGGTGGGTGTGTCATGTTTATTTTAAGTATATCTTGTGTATTCTGAAGGTCTGAATATAACTTTTTGTTTAACTAGGATTTCTTTAAAAGAATTATTTCATGTAAGGATCATTAGTTAATATAAAATAAAAACAATTCATGATTATTTCAAATTTTTTATTTAATGAGGCAAAATATGAATATTTTTGTGTTAAAATCCATGATATAGAGAATGCCAACCTTCTCAAACCTGTGCAAATCATGTAAATTACTGTATAAAAAATTGAATTATTAATTTTCTCCTAAAAATTGTTACTAAAGAGAACGCTGTTTATCACTTCAGTGCTGAAAATCATTTATGAAACTTATGTACTTAAATTACCAAATGCTTATTCAACAAAAGTGTTTTAATAAATTCATAGTTTTCTGTGAGAATCATTTGAAATCTTATAGTTACTTAAATTACTGAAATTGATTTCAAATTTAAACAATTTATTCTCTTTAGTGATTATTTTTTAGATTAATATAGTTATTATAAAAATAATACAGGTATTATGATTAACATAGTTATTTTAATTTAATATAGTTATTTTAAGAAAATTTTTAGATATATTTTTATACTTTAAAATACCATTTCCATTGAATTCAGAAAATAATGAGTATATTAAGAATATTTTGTATATAAAACAATATCATTTGGTCACAGCAGTGTGATCCAAATGTTTAGCGTTAAAGATACCGTGAAACAATAAGTGAGTTTTAATCTGACATTGGTACTGAAATCTTACAGTTTGATGTGAGTTTTGAACAATATATAGTAGTTACCTAATATAATTAAAAATAATTTCTGATTAAATTGTCCTTTATGATCAAATAATTAAAGCCTTCATTCAAAATCTATCATCTGATGAGAACATATAGATAGTAGAAAAGTGAAGCTTGTAAACATTTTTAACAATTTTAGTCTTTCAAAGTCTTTTAAACTTCCCAAAAGTTTAAATTAAGTCAGTATTAGTATAAATATTTAACAATGGAAGAAAGGAATATTTTTCTAACATTTTTCTTATGATAAAAATATTAATAAGGGTGCAAGCTGCAAAAAATTTTATTTTTCATTTCATTTCAAATTAAAAATTATTCTTCACAGAGAAATTGCATTTCACAAATTTTTTATTTCTTAATCACTTTCACTAAATATATTCAAACTTTTTCTTGGAACTAATTCATCATTTATATTATGTCAATATTATTTATTGATAATGAAAATAACTTTCAAATATAATTGAAAATAAATGAATATTCCAATTCATAATATTTTTTATAAGGATAACATTTTGGACGATGCAATTTTTTAAGATTTATTTTAACTAAGAAATTCATTTTAATCAAAAATAAAGCCATGAAGATTTCCTTTGTTTCTTCATGAAATTTTCCTTTTTATTCTAATCTAATAATAATTTATTATTGCTAAATTTGATAACAGTTTTTCAATAGTATTTTTCTTATATATATTACAAATAGGAAAAATACAGTAGAACAATACATTTTTTATGTATAACAAACAATCATCATAATAGTAAAATCATTAGATTTTATAAATTTATCATCATAGTAAATAAATTTATTTTTATTAGATTAGGTTATATTATAGGAGTTTTCTCAAATAAATTCATTTCGAATTTGTAAGTAATTCATTTGTAGGAAAAATATCATTACAGCTTTTTAACTCTAGGCATTTATATTTTCTTTTTATAATGAAAGATTTATTATCGACTTCTTCTAAATAATGAACAAAATGATAACGGGATTATTTTGAGTAATGAAATATTCTAGATTTCTGATTGATGGAAAATAAAATACATCGTTTTCTTCATACTCTAGAAATTTCAGCGCAAGCTGAGTTTATGAAAGATCAAACATTTTTACGACTGCGTGTTTTCTGTCATTTACATATGTATGTTCAATATCTATCCTGTTGATATATACAAGCACTTTTCAGAAAGAGGGCGTAAGACCTTGGTTTTGAAGTGAAGAGTATTTGATGGCTCTGTAACTCTTGATTTACGAGAGTCAATAAAAAGTTTCCACCCAGCTTTTCCCAGGAAATTTTTTCACAAAAATGAGAAACAAATTTTCGGGGCCTTTATCTATACACCAACTTATAAGACGGAATTCTTCGTATAACATTTCATCCCAGTAAAAGGAAAATTTCAGCAGTCCAAAGGGAAATATACACCTTATTTATATGTGTGTAAAGTTTATGGCTTCTTAGCATTTAAAGACATTCTAAGGCCTTTAATGTTCAAAAATAAGCTAGGGAATACTGCTTTAAATTTCAAATAATGTTGTTGCTATTGTTTTAAATCACGTTATTTGTTGATCTATCTTATTCAAGTAATTTAAAAATATTTAGTCTAATTTCCTTAATTATATTATTTTCAAGGATATGATTTAAATAAGAAATCTCAAGTATAAAAATGAGTAAATATTTTTAAGTTATTTTCTTTTCTCTTATAAAATAACAGATTGAATATATATATGTGCTAATTATTATTTAAAATTTAATGCCAAAAAGTAGGATTTAATATACAGAATTGTTAAATTCTGAAAGACAATATGTTATAAAATAACCATATTGGTATTAAAAAATTTATATTTTATAAATTTAATTTCTTTTGATAAATTCTAATAAAAATAAACAATATTTCTAGAATTATTAGTTTTCGAATATATTTTAATTTTAATATTTATAAAATGTAGAAGTAATAACATCAAACTTTCTTGCGCTTTTATAACAATAAGTATATATATTGTAACTTTATTATATATAATTATTTATTTATCGTTACATATATTCTTGAAGTAGTGTTATTTAATATCATTATTAAATGCTATGAGGGGAAGGAAAAATCCGCTATGTGTATTTTATGATTCATGATATTTTTGCAAATATAATTTAGTAAAATGTTTATATTAAATTACATCATTAGGTTAAAAATAATTGTTTCTAAACCCGGTAAATGAAAATTTTGAATAGATATTTGTTTCATTTTTGTCGAATGTGCACTTTAAACAAAATCTTAAAATGAGTGTATTAAGAAAATTTAAAATAAATATATATGTATTTAAGTTCAGTAAATTAAATTAAAATACATATCTTTAGAATGTTTTAATTATATTTCAATTTGTTTCAATAAACTTTACGCATGTATATTTAAGATTTTGATGCATAACAAATTCTGCTAAAGACAAAACACGGATAATTGCATGGCAAATAATTGAACGTTTAAATAATGTAATTTTATTCTTATAAGCAATTTTTAAAGGAAGATAGTAAATTCTAATCAAATGAAACTATATCAAGCGAAAACTATGGAGGTTGTTATCAGGAAATTTTTTCTTATCCCCTGAAGGTGGAATAATTATTTTAATTTGAGTGTAGGGAATCACACTTGTAATGAGTCATTGAAATAAGCCGGTCCTTCGTAATTGCTAGTTTTTCAAATAATTATTCCCAGATGAAACCAAATAAAACTATCATATAGTAGATTATTAGAAAGAAAGAATTGACAACTGTCAAAATGTACAACTTGAATGTGTTGATCAACACTCCATAAGAAATTTCACAAATAAAGTTAATAGTCCTGAAAATATAGCTTGATAAATAAACAAGATAATACAATTATGGTCCAATTAGAAACATTTCCAGTGTCTTAATATTTGCTGAGAATTAACTTTTCAAACATGATATTTTCAAATATAATTATCTAAGTACTGAAACATTAAAATAATTCCTTGTACTTTTCGAATTATATCAATTTAAATTACATTACTCAATTTTAAAGATAATTTTAAAATGAGGAATCATTGATAGTGAATGACATTTCTAAATAAATCAACTACAATAAATAAAATATTTAAGTTTAAAGATATCATCCAAATATTATCAATTTTTTTTCAATAAAGGCTACTTTTTATGATTGGAATTATTACAATGTAAGCTTGCTTGTTGTTATGTTTTTGTCAGTGTGTGTTTTCGTATTATGTTTTTAATTGTACCTTAATTTATGCATCAGAAATGATAAGAAAAATGAAAAAAAAAATTTAACTTATTATTAATAGTATTTATTACATCAATGTATATAAAATAAATTAATGAACTGATCTTGGTAATCAACAAACTCAATTTAATTTCAAATTTAAATGTTTTTTAAAATTTAATAAAAAAAGTTTAAAAATGAATTTTAATTTAAAATTCTTTTCTCATTAATTTGACTTTCATTGAATACATTGAAAACAAGTTATAGTACATGCAATCATTAAAATTAAGAATTCTGAATTCTTAGTTTATTTATCTTTTATTTTATTAATTATTTCTAGGAATTATGATTTATGTCTTACATGTTTCGTAATTAATTTCTATAACTATGATAATTAATTGACTTTAAATAACTTTACACATTAATTTAATTTTAAAATAAAACTTTCGACTGTATGAAATAGTCAGAAATGGATAACAAAGAACATACATGAAAAAAATTTAATGTAAAATGATAAGATATACAGTAAGCTTATTTAGTTCCCTTAAGTTAATTACATTAGAATGACTTACTAAATAAAATGATAAAAGCAGAAAGGACTTTGAATTATAAGACATTCTTTCACTGCTTTCATTAAGTAAAATATTTTAAAAATTACAATATTTTTTTATGTTTATGTGACTACATTATTGACATTTTATTTTGTTTTGGTGATATGATATCCAAAATCAGTATAAAAACTGTAGTCGATACATTAAGAAAGTGTTTTAAAAAGTTTCATTTATTAACATTAGCTTACTAATTTAAAACAAAAATGTACATTTTTCTTTCTAAAAATTTATTTAAATATATAATCCTAAAATAGTTAAGGAAATTTTACCAATAAAATAATATAATGCAGGAACAAATACAGTCACTAAGTAAAATGTACAATCTTTAAGTAAATAACAAATTTTAATCTGTACCAGTCATTTCTTTATTATTTATATAATTTTCTTAATTGTAAAATCATTTACATGTGCAGATTTTTGAAAAAAAAATTTGTAGTTGCTAATTGTAAAAGGCCATATCAATATGATTAATTTTCTTGCCATGTGTGAATTTAAATTTATCCTATATCTGCTAAATGTATATTAACAAGTATAAACTTTTTCATTTAATTGGTATCAAAATAAAAAACTGAGATCATCGTTTCATGTCAGCAACCTTAGTTATTATAATTAAAAAATTGTGTTACTCTTTCAATTCTTAGTTCGATTAGATAAAATATGAATATTTTAGTAAAAAAACAGAGGATGTGGAATACCAAGCTTATTAAATCATTCTCAAATCGGTGCAAATCATATAAGCCAGAGAAAAAAATTGCATGATTATTTTTTCCTGATAAATATGTAAATTGCAACTTGCTTTCAGCATTTAAAACTTCATAAAAAATTTATTTACCATTTTTTTCTTATTCATCAAATATAATTTATATGTTCCTGACCTTTTGTAAGAAATTAATTGAAATAAAATATATCCTTTTTAGTTTAATTACTAACATCACTTAAGAATTTTAAAAAATTATCTTTAGAGATTATCTCAAAATCCCTTTTTAAGTATATTTCTAAACTTCAAAATTTCATTTTAAATTAAAGTTGACCATAAAACAACTTCATAGAGTCACAAATCTGCAAATTAAAACATATTATTCCAAAGACAAAAATTTAAAAGAATTGAAAATCATAATTTTGGGGAATAAGAATAATGTTATCAATTTACATATAAAACACCGTCATTTATCCACGAATGTGAAAGCAGTATAGTTGGTTTGTGGTTAAGAATATAATAAAGTTTTTCTTGAATTTAAACACCAAAATTGGATTGGAAAGATCAAAGTTATTGATATACATTTTTTAACAAAAGTTTTTAATTAAATTATCCTTTGTGAGAAAAAAGTTAAAGCTTAAAACCAAAAATCATTGTCTAATAAGAATATAAAGATAATCAAAAAACGAAACTTGTAGTTTATTTTGTTCTATTTTAGACTTTCTTTCAAAAGTTTCGAACCTTCCAAAAGATAAATTAATGAAGTAATTAATATTAAATATTTAATTGTGAAAGAAAGCAAATTTTTCGTGTATTTTCTAATGATAAAAATATTAATAAGACTTCTAAGAATGCAAATTGCTATGTTTCAGTGGAAATCTTTTTGTGTCTGTGCAGTTTAAAAACTGATCTTCAAGAAAAAATTGCATTCAAACAGGGATTCTTTCTTTGTACCCTTCTCTTTATGCCAATATTTTCTTGAAATTACCGTTTATAAAATATCAATATCATTTGTTGATTATCAAAATATTTAAATTTAAATAAGATTTAAAATGTGTATGAAGTTGGATCTTTCAATTCCTCTATTTTCGTGAGGTCAAACGTCTGAAGAATTAATCTCTTGAAGATCGATTAGAAGATCAAATTTTGAAGACCAGGACATTAACTACAATCGTAAATACAACCGATCATGAATACTAACTTTTTAACTAATAGATAGAAAAAACTTAATTTTTAACTTATATATATATTACATTTTTATTATTTTAATATAAAAAAGAATTGTTGTTTATCACTTCCTGCATCTAATAATAACAGAGCTGATAGAATAATTTTTAAATCTTTAAATATTTTTAAATAAGAATGTATAATATCACATATAAATATTTTCCAATATTTAGACCATAAAGTTAAAGTTATCCACTTACTAAATGAAATTACTTGTTTTGCAAGAAATTCTGTAATAATTTTGACTAATATAAAATGCAACACATATTTAAAAATATTTTAAATGAATATTTCTACTTTTCCTCATGTTTCATGACGATATAGTGAATCACGTTTCACTTTAAACCATAAGTCAAAAATAGATTAGTTCAGATGTACAAGAATGGCGTGACAAACTAGCCATATGACGAACTAATCAGCTACATAATTAAGTCAGTCCCACATTTATAAAATGCTGTAATTTTTAATATTTATATGTTCCTAAAAGTTAAAAAATTAATCTTCATGGCTATGCTGACAACTGAGTAGTTAGTGCACTTTTTTTCAATTTAACATTTTTTGATTTCCACTCACATTTTTAGTGCAAGGGAATACATGGTTCAGAATCCCCTTTCTGCAGTAGTTTCCGATTAAATAACCATGTTAAAATACCAGCTTTAAATAGTAAGACCTGAACGTATGTAATCACAGAAATCAAAGTTAAAACATAATTTTCAATATTTTTTTACTAATATTTTAAAATAATAGTAATATCAAGTATTTTAATTCAAATACACAAATAAATTTATCTTCTGTTAAAATGTATCATCAATCTGGTTCTCCGAATGGGAAATAACATATTTCTTATAAAACTTATTTTTACCAAAGAAATGATACATTATAATTATTTTTTTAAAATAAATCAATCGGTTATTTTATTAGACTTGTAAATTTATTAGCTTCAATTTATAAATATCATTTTGAGTAAACAATAAATGCATCTCTAATTAAAATATGTGTTCGGAATTTGTTGATACATTTAAATATTTTCAGAGTTCCCCAAAAAATCGTGTTTAATTTAACCTTAAAGAAATTACATATATATAAACATTTACATAACACAAAGAGTTATAAGATACTCAAAATTCTTTGCCAAAAGGTAAACTGCACATTTTTCAAAAATAATTTTGAAAAATTAGATTTTAAGATATTGAATCCCTAAATTAATAATATTATCTTCTAAAAGCACTGGCCTACACACAGTAAACAGAAAATATATTAAACATTAAATCAGTATAAAGGAGGCTTAGAAAATTTTACTTACGTAAATTTTGTGTGTGTGTGCATAATTTCTTTTACCTTTGACCTTTTTAAATACAAAATAAGTAAACAAATCTAAACTATAATAAAAAATATTAAATAAGATTATTTTACAATTTCATTTAAGCATCCTTTATATGAAAAAATTAAACTTTCCAATATTATTAAAGACCTTAAATATATGATTTCCAATAAATAATATTGAAATTAAATGTACTTTCAATTATGGTTTACCTTTTAGCAGACATATTTCTAATTATAGTAAATTATGCAGCAATATAAATACTAACAACGAAAATTATGATTGCCCCTGCAATAAACCTAAATATAATAAATTTGTCAATTCTTGCTATATATATATATATATATATATAATCTTTTCTCATTGATATTGTTAAATTTGTTTCTAAGATATCTACTGTTTATTCAATTCCTGTGGCATTATTTACACAGTAGAAATGGTATTTTTACAAATAAAAGAACTGCAAAAGCTTTTTAACATAACTCTAGTAGATAAAGCATAATATATATATGTTACCGTGAAAGTCCGAAATCTGGAGAATGTCGACATTCGCTGGTGAATGTCAACATTCACGTAGTCGCTTGGTGTATGTCCGAAATATTTGCTAGATATCCTCATTTCTCACTTACACCGGCAAATGTCGACATCCACAATGCACTAATGGTGAATCTTGAATATGCGTTTCATCTCTCCGTATCCGGAGAGGAGAAATGCAGATTTGCATTTTCTTATCTCAATATTTCAGGCGTGAAAAACGTCACATGTGTGACGTAACTTATCGCCTCTCTTAGAAAGGAGGAGTGACCAATCACGGTGCGTAGAGGAAGTGTAGAGGATTTTTAACCCGCGGGACAAACCTGACAACAAACAAATTAAAAACAAATTAAATGCTGTGGTGGAAAGGGAAGCCCGGGAATGGCCTTCTGTTATCTCCTTTTCGAGCTCTTTAATCATCTTTTCAAATTCCACCAAAGCTTGTCTGTGATTGTCGACATATACCGGCGATGGTCCGAAAGTGCAAGAAATGTAATCAATTGTACGGTCTTTCACCAACGTTTTTGGTATGTGTTGACATTCACCGGTGAATGTCGACATTCTCTGATTTCGGTCTTTCACGGTAACATA